>OMNW01012260.1:14209-26928 GCA_900303245.1 Selene dorsalis | reverse complement strand
CCTGTTCTTGGTGCCTAATAGCCAAGCAGTGGAAAGTGTGTGTGTGTGTGTGTGTGTGTGTGTGTGTGTGCGTGTACATACTGCTTGAATGATGTCCAACATGTCGTAAGCTTTGGTCGACTCAAATGGGACGATGGTGTCCAATGCAGGTACCAGACGATCACTGAAGAGCAGAAAGAGATACTAGACATGAGTTGAAAATAGGTGCAGAGATTCTTTCCTAAAGAAGTTTGATTGATTGTTTTGTAAAGCAGAGGCAACAGATAATTGGTTACCTGGGGTCGTGGCACTCCCTGACAGGGGCGGGATCCTGATTGCTGAGCGGCAGGAAGTTGAAGAACTCTCTGAGGTTGAGGAGGGCCTCCACGTCATTCTCAAACGCATGATGAGCCACACCTGACAACAAGACATGAAACGATTTTCATTTGGAATTGGATGCATTTTAAATGTCTGTTGTATTGTTTTAACAATACAGCCACTGGGATTTAAGTGTGCCAGAGACAAAACACTGATTCTAGCTGTGAAGATGATTTAAA
The DNA here is from genome assembly GCA_900303245.1 of Selene dorsalis. NCBI lineage: Eukaryota > Metazoa > Chordata > Actinopteri > Carangiformes > Carangidae > Selene > Selene dorsalis. The sequence goes on along the minus strand of OMNW01012260.1, from coordinate 26,392 downwards.
AAAAAAAAAAAAAACAACTCTTTAACAACTCCTTCATATGTAAACTAACCTGACACACTGGTGTGTGTTTTGGCTCCGCCCAGCTCCTCTTGAGTCACGTCTTCGTTGGTGACAGACTTCACAACATCAGGTCCTGTGATGAACAGGTATGATGTGTCCTATACACACACAAACAAACACTTACACACTTCAGGAAGAATTTTGGAAATTTTGGCTGTCTAAAATAAAATGAAATGTTGTTCATTAATAGTTCTGGCTCAGTATGTGTGTAGTGTGTTAATGTGGGTCCTTCATACCTTCACCATGAAGGTGAAATCTGTCAGTGCAGGAGAGTAGACGGCGCCTCCTGCACAGGGACCCATGATGAGGGAGATCTGTGGGACGACACCTGAAGCCAACACGTTCCTCTGAAAAAGGAGAATGTTTTCAATGATACGGCCAAAAGAAACTCCCAAAAAATGTGAAGACTGGGAGTGTGCTAAACTCACAAAAATAAGGTGCCAACAATCACCGAGTAAAGACTCATATTTTAAGGTTTGCCCAGTGCTATTTTGATATTAAAATTCAGAGAATGTGCAAAGATGACCACACCAGGAAAATATCTGCATATCCAGCCAGAGACTCCACTCCCTCCTGGATCCGAGCTCCTCCAGAATCATTCAGCCCGATGACTGGGGCACCGACCGTCAAGGCCTGATCCATGATCTGAACACAAAATATTTGAAAAGTCTGAGATCAATCACAAAAAACCATCAACTTCATACAAAAACATAGATGAACAGGCATGAGATGCTCAGGTAAGTCCCTTGTGGTGGTTTGACTGACCTACCTTACAGATCTTCTGTGCATGAGCTCCAGACAGACTGCCACCAAACACTGTGAAGTCCTACGATGAACGGAAAAGACAAGACAGAGAGAAGAGAGGTATTACACAAATGAAACCGAGCTGCACTGCATTTCAACAATGAAGCATGTACTACAATACAATGATGTATTGCATTTGTGCTCTACCTGACTGAACACATAGACCAGTCGGCCATTGATCCTGCCTCGGCCTGTCACAACGCTGTCACCCGGGAACTAAGACAAACACAGAGACAGAGATGCTGACAATAAAATTTCAACCCCCAAGAGGAAGTGTTGCAAACTTTAACTTGGCAAAACAAGATTAGACCTGTCACCTTGTTTCTATCCTGCTCCATGCCAAAGTCAGAGCAGCGATGCTCCACAAACATGTCAGTCTCGACAAAGGAGTCTGGGTCCAGGAGCAGCTCCACTCGCTCCCTGGCTGTCAGCTTACCCTGCAACACAAACACCTAGTTAAAACACACGTCAAGAACATATAGGGTGACACATTATCCAATGTGTCTGTGCTGCACTAAGCACTATCATTTCTTAGAGCTGCTTTCTTACAACATTTAGGTATCCAACACCTTCTCTACATATTAAAAGCCAATTAAAAATTTATTTTGTTACTTGTTGTTTAGCTTTAACTTTAACCCAAATATGCAGAGGATTGATAACTTGCTCAAGGGCAGTGAAGTGGATACTGCTGAAAGTATCTCCTGTACCACATGAGAAAAGCTGCTTCGTTAGGAGAAGTAAACACTCCTGCAGGAGCAACCAGCTGCTGAAAGTCTTTGACCCGGCCATTTGACCCATCAACCCCTCCGGGAGTCAGTGCATTCAAAGAAAATAAGACAATAAAAATACCGCACATGTGCTCACGAATATGCATATACACGTAAGAATGAAGTCGATGTAAACTAAGTTTATTTACCCTTTTGTGTTGTGCATCTATTCTCTTCTGACCTCCCCCGACTAGCGCCGCAGTCCGTTTCTTCTCAATCCTCTCCTTCACGGACAGGTGGCTGACCGAGTACCACCGGCAGTCCCGCTGAAAGTTGCTCTGCGGCACCGAAGCAGCAACTGCGCCATGTTTCACTTGCGCCAAACTCCTGAAAGATGTCCTGAAACCCTTTAGTAGTCCGCAGCTGCTTCGAGCCACACTGAAGGCCGCCATCATGGCTGCACGAGCTCTCGGATGACAGCGGCCAAGGGAGTGAACGGCGGAGATTTGAGCCAATAGCGAAAGGGGGCGAGCTCCCACAGCCAATCAGAAAAGAATAAAGTTGAGGGGCGGGACCCGGATGGGATCGGGTTTTCCTTTATGTTTTCCTGTAGTTCACAGGGTCCGAGAGCTGAAAGTCAAGGCGTTGGGTTATTTGTGCCCTGAACTTATCCTGTCAGGTACACTTTCCTCTCAGCTGGAGATCGATTTCGCTGCTTTGAAGATCTTACCCCCTAACACTATCTTATCTGCGCATAATGTTCAAGAAAACGTGAGCATAATCATTATTGCTACAATCCTGGGGCTGCCTGGAAGTTTAGACACGGGGTCAAAATACCTATTTCACAAAGAAAATCCCCTTTATATCTTTTATATAATTAAATCCTTTTTATATTCAGTCCCAAAATCCCAAATACTGATTTTTTTTTGTCCGTTGGTTTGGCAAGAGGTAAGACAAATGCTGCCCTGTAAAAATATACATCGATGAGATTATGAGGTCAAACAACTGCTTTGATTGCAAATGTACGTAACATGAGAACTTCAAAATGTGCTGGACAGAATAAAATACCCTTCTCAGCTGTGCCTAAATTCATTCAAAACACAGCGCAGTCCAGAGCCGAAGGTTTCCTCTTGGTCTTGGAAATAGTAATTTGACAAAATAAGGCTCACATAAGAAATCCACGAAAAAGTAGATGTTCAGATTTTGTGTTTGTTGCTTTTTCAAACCTATTCTACAGAAACAAAACTAGTGTTACAAATACGTCATTAGTTAGGTGTTTGAAAATTAATTTAATGCCTTAATGGCAGTTTTCTGCAGTGTGTGTGTGTGTATATATGTGTGTCACTGAGTGCTTATTAACCCTTTGAAAATGAACGTATTAGAACTGGAACTAGTAAAAGTTCATGACAAGACTCTATTGTTGAAAGACCCGAACCTAAATTAATTGGTAGTTTTCATTCGCAAACTCGATAACAACAAGTACTACGGAAAGTGAACGAGGGCAGAAGAAGACGCCGTGAAGTCATCATATTACGGTAACCAGGGTAACTATTCGAAGTCTCGCGTGATTATCATGCCTGTCGAAAGGGGTCGATGCGAGGAAAAGTGGAAAATCGAATGCTTGATGCATTTGCAAAACGGCTAGTTAGCTATGTTTCGGTCAGCACTCGCCAAATATTATAGCAAAACGTATCAAAATCGAAGGATTTCAGTCTACAGCTTGCATTTCCCTCCCGTGTGTGGGGTATAAGGCGGCCCGAGGGGGGGATAGTGATACGGTTGATTTTTCGCTAGCTAATTAGGCTAGCCATGCTATCGCTAGCTGGTTAGCTTTGTTTACATCAAGTGCGCGCCTGCGATCTGTTAGCTAGTTGCTAATCAAACAAACTTGCGACCTTAGCAGCAGCTCGCCGTTCAGTTATATATCGACGAGGACGCAAGTGTGGGATACCAGACTGGCTCTATGGCTAACATTAACCATCTCTCCTCGAAAACCTTTGGTCGATGGCGAGAGCTAATGCTAGCTACAGAATGCTAACCCTTTGATCATGGGTCGTTTGATCTCTTGGTTCTTCGTTCGCTATTAGGCAACGTTGGGGATAATGTGAGTAATTATAACATAGGGCCGAGCCGGTTCAAATCAACAGAAACTTTAATTGTGATCTTACAGCTTTAGATGGTGAATACTAACGACTACCGGTGATGCTAAGTTTAGCTAGCCACCTGCCGAGCTAACCTTGTGCGCGTTTATTGATAACCGCTTTACCATGTTCGTTGTCTATTTTTGTTTATATCAATAGTTTGTATCTCTGCATTTATACATTGGAGTGACTGATTGTTACATCGCTAGCCCGGTTTATATTTCCTCCATCCTCCCTGAGACTTGGCTGTCTTGAGCTCCGTCGTAGCGAGTGGCTGGATTTTTTCCCGGGCCGTGTTTCCCTGAGGCTGCGGATTGTACCGCTATGAACCCCGTTAATGCAACCGCTCTGTACGTGTCTGCCAGCCGGGCCGTGCTGCAGTGTGACCCGCGGCAGCCACACACTTTCGCAGAGATGTACACGCTACTGCCCTTCTTCCGAAAGTCCCTCGCATGCCTTGTCTGTGGTAAGCATCCCGAAAACAACAGTACACACCACTGCATGTTTACTGTGTGTTTCCTACAGCTAATTCGTAATACTGAACACAGGCCGAGCGTTTCATAGCCCTATATTGATTAAAGTGTCCGTGGGCGTGCGTGTGCTCGCAGCAGTTGACACGATTTGTCGTGCTCACCACCGTGGTCTCCTTAGCAACCGAGGCTGAGCCCCAGTCATCTGTTCTCTTGTCAAGACAGATGACTTCTCTGCTGTTGTGCCTGCTGCAGAGCCATGTGTCTCCTATTCATGCTTTATTTACTCACCGCTCAGCTAGTGGAATATAAACACTGGCCCTGGCTTGTTTTCAGAGACGGGCAGTATTTGCAAAGTGATATATGACAACATTTTTGATTATTTTTGCTTTTATGCATCATTTAACCCAAACTACAGGTTGGATTTTTTCTTAACTGAAACATAATAGATTCATTATTGTCAAGAAATTGTTTGGCATTGATTTTGAAAACACAGTAGCTGTTAAGGTGTTTTTTTATTTTTCTGTTTACTTTTTTTATTTTGTAAACAACTGCCATTCTGCATTTGCTCTCCATCTGTTTCCTATCACTTTAAACCTAAGTTTGGACTTTTGGTCAGGGAAAACAAAATATCTGAAGACATCACATTAAATTCTGGGAAACTGCATTAGGCTTACTTATGGTTAATTGAGAAAAGAAGTGGCAGATTCATCACTTCTCATGGTAATTGTAATGGGCTTCTCACAAGGAAATAGCTTGAAATAATTCTGGTATCGCTGGTTGATTGCGCCATATTTGCAGCGTGTATGCACAAGTGTATAAACAAGTGGATTAACAGCTTCCTCTTGTTTTTCTCTCAGGTAAACTGCTCCAGGATCCTATTTCCCCTACACATCCAGAGTGTCAGCATTACGTGTGCTTGGGCTGTAAAGGCCAGAAGATGCAGATCAAGCCGTCATGCAGTCGCTGTAAGGACTATTCCTGCTTCCAGGAGAACAAACAGCTCTCCTTGCTTGTTCAGTGCTACAGGAAGCTTTGCCTCTATGTAACTCATTCACCATTACTGCAGTTTGTCAGCAGTCATGTGGGAGGATCTCCAGAGGTTATGGCCCTGCTAGAGGAGGTGCTAATGTCACACGAAGAGGACATGGAGACAGAGGAGCCGAGCCTAGTGCAGGAAGATGTGAATCCCTCTGCCCCTGAGTCACTTACCCCCACAGAGGCACCACCCGTTCCTGCAGAGCTCTCAGCTGTACCCCAGAGTTCCTCTTCTGACCCTCCCTGTTCCAATGGACCACAGGGATGTAATGGAGAAGTGCTGGAGGACCTGGACCCCTCTTCTCCTGAGCTGGAAGTTTGTGAGCTGGTAGAAGAACAGCCACATACAGGCCTGTCTGTTTCCAATACCGGTTGTAGTGGTCTGGAACTGAGTCTGACCACTGGACCTTTAGCCCCAACTCCAGGCACTGTGTGCTCACTCAGGGATGGGGAATCTAGTAGCAGAGAGCTGGAGGAGGGGGAGGTGTTGCTCCTCAGTGTGGAGGAGGTGTTACAGACTTTGGATCCCCTTCAACCGAGTCGAGATTCTCCTCACACGCAGCCAGACAGGACACACACTCACACACACATAGCCACGGACAGAGCACACACTCAGATGTACATACAGCTGGATGCAGCTCACAACTACACACAGATCCAAACGGACAGGACTAATGCAGTGGCAAGCCACGGTGCTCATATACACACATCCTCCCTCGATCCACCTCCAACCTCCAAGCCCCCGCCAGTCCGCCTTAACCGCAAACGGTCTCGTTCAGAGAGTGACAGGGAAAAGGTGAAACCCCTCCCTATCACCACCATCCTACAGAGCGCATCCTCACATTCACACACTCCAAAGCCCTCTCATACACTGCACACACAACCACCCACACCCTCCTTAACAGTACCAACACACACATACTCATCCCTTCCCAACGGTGCGCCTCCTAAGCCCAGCCGCCCTGCACCCAACCACAGTAAAGCTGCCAGGAAGCATGTTGATCCGGGTCCTAAGAAGCCGCATGCCAAGGCCCGCAGTGGTGGAGGCTCCAAAACTAAGGACCGGAGCAAAGACCAGAGGTTGATGGCAGGCTGCCTGGTGCCCCCAGCACCTGTTAGGCCTCCGTATAAGAAGCCAGTGGAGAAGAAGGGCTGTAAATGTGGCAGGGCCACCCAGAATCCCTCTGTTCTCACCTGCAGGGGGCAGCGCTGTCCCTGTTACTCAAACCGCAAGGTGAGACTATTATCAGTGTGTGTATATGATTATTTTAGGTATAGTGCCATTTTTTTCAGTATTGTTTTCATGTAATGTCATATGGATGCTTGGAAGTGTATTTGTTACCAAGATATCAAATATTGGGGACTAAAATAAACAAACTATAAATTGTAAGACTGTTTTTTTTGGCCCATCATGAAGCTGTGATTTTAGGTAAAGATGTCTTTTGGCTTGTCGCTGATACATTGTGAGCTTTTATGTGACGCAAATAAACAAATGTCCTTATCTCTTCTGACATTTCTCTCAGGCGTGCTTGGATTGTATCTGTCGAGGTTGCCAGAACTCCTACATGGCCAACGGTGAGAAGAAACTCGAGGCCTTCGCCGTGCCAGAGAAAGCCTTGGAACAGACACGGCTCACGCTCGGCATCAACCTCACCAGCATCACTGCGGCCGCGGCGCTCCGCAACCCGGCAACCACCAGTATCCGTGCAAACACCCTCCTCAACGTCGCCACAGCAACAGGAACCCCCGTACCCACCGCCTTCCTATCCCCAAGCTCCCCTCAAGAGCCCAACTACGAGGACAGCCTGGAGCTGCTGATTGGATGAAAGGCTGGGACTCCAAAAAAAGTTCAGCTCAGCGCTGATTGAATGTGACGGCTGATCATTGTGTCTGTCAGACCACCTGTACCTTCCCCCCTCCACAGGGGAGGCAATCTACGGCAGCTATGGGTCTGTCCTGTCCTGTAACCTGCTCTTCTCGTTTATTGGAAAATGCTGAGTAGTAAGACTAGCATGGGTGTGCCAAAGCCTCCTGTATTGTGCCTGTGTGTATTGTTGCCTGTTTGTAGTTAAACTCTTATACTCGGTTCCACAGCTGTTCTGTACTTCAGAGGTGCTTTTTGTTCATAGACCACAGACATACTGTAAGAGGCAATAGGAACCCATACCACGATTTGAGTTTTGTTAGTGTGTGCACACAATTATAAATCCCAAGTGTGTGTGTATGTATGTATGTGTGATTTTTTTTTCTTTATTGTGCATAATGACAAAAAAGAAAAACAGCATCATCATCACATCTCTGTTACTTGTCACAGCATTTTCCATGTTTAAGTATTGCTCCATGTCTACATCGTTGGCATCAGGACGACCCTTACTAATCCATAACCGTGTATGTGTTGACACCTTAATTTTTTTTGAATGACTTTTTGTGACTGATCTGAGGAGAACTTCTCACACATGACTGTATTTGCCTTTTTATATCTCTTTAACTCACTCAATCCAAGTACTGTTGGCTGTCAGTGAATTTGTCTTAATGAACTTGACTGATGCAGGCATTGTACAGGCAGCGAGATAATGTCAAAGCACTTGGCTGGCTCCACGGTTTCCCTGTATGTACGTATGTATGTATGTATGTGTAAGCGTGTATGTGTGTGTATGTGCCTGCTGAGATTTACTGCAGTGTCAGTGGGGAGGCGGATGGTGGGTTGTAAGCACTTAGTCTGATTGATTGGCCAAATTACAACTGAAACCATTCTTGGTTACCATAGCAATAGGAGCAACAACAAGGAGCCTCCCAGCTCTTGTGTACACACGCAGTTGTTTACAGTATTGCCATTTGTAAACTATGACTGTCTTCTAAAATATTACAGCATCATGTTTTGATTATGGGATTGTACATGACTGTGTATGTATGTGTGTATGTATGTGTGTTTTGGTTAAAGCACCTTGAAGCCCTTCATATAACCCAAGAGGCTGTGTATTGTCTGTGTTTGTGTTTACTGTCTCAGCTGTAACTACAACATGTTTTTCAGTCCAGTCATGGTGACCAAAAAGAGACTGAAGGAGAGAGAGTGAGGACTCAGGCTGACCAAACAAAACAACTTGGTTCTCCACTCATAGACCAGGAAGTAGCAGGTGGATCACAGTATGATCAGCAAGTATGATCTATCTTCCTGCGTATGTGTGTGTGTATGTTTCAAAATGTATTTCTTTTGGGCATTACTTGAACCCTGATTTAGTTTTTGGTATTGTTTTTTTTTATGTAAAAACTCTTGTTTTGAGGAGTGATTCTTATTATTGCTGAAACATTCACTGCCATAATATGGAAACATGTAATACAACATGAATTAAATGATAGTTTTTTACTTTTTCAGTTTTGTATCATTTTTGTGTATAGGGGGTTTATGAACGTTGAGCGCGGCTCAACACTACAACTTGTGGTTGAGGGTAATAATCGTTTGTTTTTTTACTCAGGACACTTAAGAATTGGCGTTAACCTTGACTAATATGACGTTTTGTGCTGTGGACCACTCTTATTTTCTGTTCAAGAACAGTCTGAGAACAGCAGTCAAGAGGCCAATGAGCATTTTGCTCCACCTCCACTACAACATGTACAGAGCTCCAACTAAGCTCTTGACATTAATTCAAAATATTGAAAGAAAAAGTAAAGTAAGGGCAAGAAAGATAAATGTATTTGGTCACAAGCCACAGTATAAAACGTGTAAAACAACCACTGTCAAACTGATGGTGCTGCGTCAGGAAAAGTCAGAGTAATAGGTATGATAGGTAATAATCTTGATAGTTTAGATTTGGACTAATAAGCAGATGGAAAGTGGAGGATGGTGGTTTATTCCTTTGCTTTATTATCGACATCGATCAGAGAAAGCAACTGTTGTCTTTAATTCAGTCAGTAGAGCAACCAATTTTAAATGAGTAAAGAAATCACAGATGAGCATGAACTGGCTACAGACCTGTTCATGTAACAGTTTTAATACTCAAATCGACTCGCACTAGATCAGTGCTTCTCTTTAAGGCTGCAGGAAACCGCACCACAACACATGGTCGTTCACGACATTGCACAAAGAGGAAAGTAAACAAAAATTCATTGCATTAAACATCTAAAAATTTGTCTTGCTGCATTTATTATTCATAACACTTGCTTAAATAAAAGATGCAACACTGCTGTAATTTCCCTAGTGATGACAACAACAGCTGTTGACTGTTTGACCTGCAGGCAAAACATTTCACTGCGCTCTCAATAGAGTGCAACATTTAATCTATGTCTATTGTACTGCTCCAAATGCCTCGCGCTCTTGAATGGGCCACATAATCTGTGCTCCATCAAGCAGTACACTTCTGTGTGCCAGAAATAACATCCTTTGTGAGGTTTAAACAGTGATCAATTAATTGGCCACTGCTGATGTAAATGCACATCAAATGGCTCTTCACCCACATCAGTGTTGGGCCCCCGGGAGCCTGCTGCTGCAGCTCAGCTCGATCACATCCAAACAGTCCCCGGAAAAAGAGTCTCCTTGATCCCACGTCCTTCCCAAACCCTGTATTCCCAGATAGCTGCTCAGATTATCAAGCCAACCCCTGCCACTTGGGTTAACTCCTGTTGATGCCTACATCAAGTCATCCCAGTCTGGTCCTGGACACCACCTCCGTCCACACTCCTCTCCCTTTAGCCCACCAGGAAGGCCCCAAAATAGCTCGCCCTCCCATCCATCTCCATGGCACTGGCATTGCTGACTGTGATGAAGAGGCGGTCAGCGGGCTGGAGGAAGGCCGTCCCAGCCTGATGCAGAGAGAAGAGGCCGGGCTCCTGGCCCCGGGGCCAGCAGGCGCTCCTGGATGATTTCATCAGCAGGAGGGGCACCGTGTAGGAACTCATCTGTGGGGCACACCACAAAAACTGGTCTTAGACATTACAGTCATTATATTATATGTTATATTGTCATGTATAGCATTGATTTAGAGGAACTATGCCCTTCTTAATCAGTCTTAGTTGTGGTGCATTCAAGGACACTACGGCCAATACAGACTGAGGAAGAAGCAGAAGAAGACGAGGCTCCTCCCTTCCTATAAATCCACCTTTTATTACGTACTGTGATTGTAGGATAGGAGGCCTTAGTGTTTGTTTACATCGGTGACAGACCACGGTCCGTCTGTCTGAGCAGTTACCGGAAGTTAGCGGTAGATGCTAACAGTCGCGCGGCGGAAAATGTTTGTGATGTTTGCGTGCAACAGGTGAGACGGTTTGTGTGTATCGTCGTAACGTCATTAACGTTTACATTTAAGCTCGTTGTGGATTTCCTCCGCTAATTAATCTTACCGCTAATTATCTTCATATATACTAAGTATATATGAAGAGTACAACACCGTGCGTATGGATGAAGTTGGCAAGACAACATTTGTAGGACATTTGTGCGTGAATATCTGTTTAGGATCACGAGCTAATGGTACACACTAAGAAAAGTTGCCAAAGTGCATATTTGAGATTTATAAACAATAAAAATCACTTTGATTTGCAGCCCAGCTGATTTTGGACTGATGACAAAGGGAGAGGAGAAGATGGAAAAAGATTGAAAACCTAAGGTAAGTGTAAAAGAGCAAAATGTACCATTACTATGCTGCTTTATTATGTGAGTAATGTAATTGGTAACTACTATTACCTGAGCAACAGGTGCTGTGCAGCACTCTGGTCACACCCAGAGTTGACTGTATACATATTAATCTGGTTTTGAACAGTGGAAGTTCAGCTACCTGTCTGTCTGTCTGTTTGTCTGTCTGTGTGGAGTTAGGCCAATGAGAAAAAACATTAGTTAGGTGTAAATACCATAAAATATCATCAGTGTGATTGTGTGGTGACCGTCTGTCAGCTCTGCCCTCAAAAGGAAAAGTGATATAGATGATAAAAGTGAATGGATATTTACTGCAAAAACAGCGATCATTTCTAAATCCTCACTGTGATGGACGACCGATCACAACCATTTCTGAATTCCAGTAATCGGCGCACAAACTCTAACCTTCTTGTAAATATACTGGACAAGCTGTGCTCCTTCTTCCTCCCTTGTTTCCCCAGTTTCCCCTCCCTCGGCCTCCCCCAGGGAGGGCAGTCTGAAGTAGGTCTGTGCGTAGATGTAGTAGAGTCCCGCCCTGGGCACCAGCAGCTCTCCTCCTCTCAGCTCCATGTTCTGCAGGAAGGACAGACCCCTCTGGCCCTCCCATGATCTGACACACTCCCCCAGGTAACCCTTGTTGCCCCGGGGACCTGTGACAGCACATGAACGCACCACGCATTAAAAACAGTGCAGAAAGGCACACATGCACAAGGGTTGAGACGGTTCACAATGATGCAAGGTCATTTGAGATTACAGGGTGGAGTGTTACTAAACTGAATCAATCACTGCTATTCAAAAAATTAGAAACAAATGTTAAAGAGCCTGTTTGTAAATAAATCCTACAGATGTGCACAGAGCAGCAGCTGAGATGTGGTCACATTTAAGTCTGCCATGTTTTTTTAACTTCACATGTTTAGAAAGTAACAGATGAGATCCATTTGAAAGTGTGTGTGTGTGTGTGTGTCTGTGTATGTGTGTGTGTGTGAAGAAGAGAGGAAATTGATGACAGGCCGTCTGAGATTTATAAAGCACTTCAGTGGTTTGACTCAACTATTTGCTTCCGTGATTTAGAAGCGTACTCCAGTGGTTGTTGCACCTGTTATCAACAGTTACATCAGACATTGATGGCCATGAAAAACTTTTGATTCAGAGCTTACTTATTATTTAATGAAGGAATCTTTTCCTCCCTTTTGGAGATGTCAGGTCTCCAGAAGTTTCAGATCCTCCAAATAAAACAGATGATCTGCTGCTCTGTCGTGCATAACATGTAAACTTTCCAGTCTAATTCTGGCTGTTGCTTTGTTGCATTTTATCCCTTTCTCACTGTTTACTGACAATTC
>OMNW01012256.1:19368-38129 GCA_900303245.1 Selene dorsalis | reverse complement strand
AATTTATGGTCAGGTTAGAAGGAGTTAATGTCTGGTTAGTGTGGGAATCACAATCTTAACATGGCCACTGTCAAATTCTTAGTCAAGTCAGTTTCAAGTGTGAATGAAGATAAAGTCTGTCAGTGAGATTTAGTCAATTTATTATCATTAAAGGAGAAAGTTCTGTTTTTTGCAACCTGGACCTTATTTCTAGCATAAAAAATGTTCATTTACTCACCCGAACAACTTTGGTGTAACTTGGAGTCCTTCGGAAGATATTTAGATCCACTCGCGATCTACGTATATCCATATGTTGGGAGTTGTTGGGGCAAGGATGCAGCGTCTACATAAGACATTATCTGCCGCGAAACTCGTTCATTTCACCAATATTTTGTTATGAATCACCAGCACTATTCCCCCGTGAGGTTGGAGCGGCTCTGAGTTGTGTTGTTATTGTCATCTGGGGTTTTTTACACGGCTTTTCACTGACCTACGACTTCGGCAGTGGCACAGAAGTGACATCATCGAGGTTGTAGGTCAGTGAAAAGCCGTTATATGGATATACGTAGATCACGAGTGGATCTAAATATCTTCTGAAGGACTCCAAGTTACACCAAAGTTGTTCGGGTGAGAAAATGAATGTATTTTATACTAGAAATAAGGTCCAGGTTGCAAAAAACAGAACTTCTCCTTTAATCCCTGTAGCAGTGATGCAACCATGAGAAGAATCGTAATAAGAGTTTTGTCTGCTCTGCAGAGCCACACAGATGTTTCCAGTTTCTCCTGCAGTGAGGGTGAAGCAGCTCCACCCTGCTCTATGGGATGGTTTGGAGTGAACTCAAATGGATTAAGTGTCAGTTTGAGTTTGTTTTGGAACTTGACTTTTTGCATCAGTGACATTTTCCCATGCTTTGCACTGAGAGGATGTCTGACCACCAGGCTGCACCAGTAAACACCTGTGTGGGTGGACAGGAGCTGCAGCAGAGGGAGGGGGACTGTCGATGCTTCTGTTGACCACATATAGATATAATCGATTATATAATTGTGTTTTTGTTGCTTGGTTAAAGGAGACATATTCCACACATTTTACTGCTTGCTTACCACTGTGTCAGTTTTGACACCTACAGAGTAGCTCTGCATGATTTTCAGCTCTAAAAACTCCTTAGTTGAGTTAAGAAAAATCTCACTTTCAACAGCCACTTCCTGAAACGCTTCGTTTTGACTGCTGCCCCCCCTTTGCCCCCCCGGGACCTACAGTTTTCATCTTCTTTGGGGAAGGAAAACAGCTGTGATTGTCCGTATAGATGCCTGTTGGGGACGGGCGTCGTGGGCATGTTTTGGGCGGATCCCTTGCAGTTTGGCCATTCGTTTTAATTGGACGGTAAAAACCTGAGGTCAGGTTCTCGTGGAGATGTCGTTACCGAGTGTTCAGAGAGACTGAAACCACGTGAAATCTGGTTGGTGGATTACAGCAGGAACCCTGAAGCACATGTTGTGCAACTTTGCAGAGGTTCAGCGTGGACATATGACATTATAACATTGTAAGGATGTTCTAAAATATGAAACGGCATAATATGTCTCTTTTAAATATGGTTTATTGAAAGATGACGAAGAGCTCTCTCCACTCTTCAGCTTTGATAAACAGGTGATTGATTCACATCAGTTTCAGACAGGCAGGTAACAGGAAGTTAAGAGGTTGTTTGATTCTAAGTAACAGACACCTGTAAGACCCCTGTGTGTCCTATCAGTCTCTGAAACGTCTTCATCTGGATATACTGTGTCTGAGCACTTCCTGTTGAGATCCCTTCATCTGACTGGATCTGCTGCTGATGCTGTTACTCACTACCAACACACTGCTCAGGTTTCCCCTTCTGTGTAGACCCGGTGTAATAAAGAAGACTAGTGTGTCTCTGTTTGCTAAACAATGAAGCTGATTGCATCACATCTTTTACTCACGGTGGCTCAATCCACTGCAACTTAAGAAAACACACGCAAATACTCCGGTGCTGCAAATTCAGAAAACATCAAACACAACAGAAGTGTTTCCAGGGGACACTAAAAAGGGTGAGACTTGTCTCAGCTTTGCTCTGAGTGGTTTAGGACTATGAGGCTGTCGCAATATCAATAGATATTATCACACACACCAACAAATAATTAAAAAAAAACACATTTTACAAGCCAAGTGATTCATTTACAATGATTCATAGACTGACTGTAAAAAGCTGAGGCCAAAGTCCACATAAGTATGTACTTATTGCTTACATTTGTTTGGTCTAAATGAAGATATTTTTCATTATCCTTGAACATTAGCATCAGTTTGACTGCGCCGAGCTCCTGAAAATGGATGTGGAGTCGTGTTGTCTCTCAGAGTTTGGACAAGGTTATATCTCTGAGGGATGCTGTGCTCTGCAAACGCATCAGAGGAAGTGTATTAACTGTTATCGATTTCTTTTTTTTTTAACAAGCATTAAGTCCGTGGCTGATGGACCACTCGGAGCACAGGGCTCTGGTCTGATTGATCAGTTTGTTTTGGGGGCTTGCCGTGATCAAACATGGCGTGCCCTCTGTGTGTCTGGGTGTGGCTGCCCCACTGTGACCACTGCAGTGTGGTGACTCACCTTAGTCTCTCAGCTGGAGTCTCACCCTCACTCACTGCCCTACATTTGGTGTGTGTGTACGTGTGTGTGTGGGAGATGGAGTCATTATTGATTGCACTTCCATCTTCCTGTCCTCCCTGGCATCTCAGTCCATCCGCTACTTAGAGTCCAGACTATAATTTTCGCCTTTGGTTTTAACAGTCCTTTCGCCAGTGTGGTGCAAAAGCTACACACACCCCACACGCACACACACACATTTGGAGGCTGGCAGTGTGTCAGTGTTATGATTTGTGGCAGGGGGGGGGCTCTGAGCTCTGAGCTGGCACACGCTCCCCTCTGTGCTGGCACAGCAGATCTTGGCAAATGCCTGCAGGGCACTCAGCACTTTGACAACCTGTCCTTGTTACCTCTCTGCTGTCACGCGCATAAAACACTGGCACAGGCCTCCACACTCACACACACACATGCACGCACACACTCATTTGGACTGAAATGATTTTGGACCCACACCCTCCAATTGTACAGGTCTTAAAGGTGTGAAGGACAGGTTAGTCTGCAGAGGAGAGAGGTATCAGAAGCTGCAGTCTGCATACAGTGTCTTTTTAAAAAAACCTGTGTTCTTTATCTTTTAAAGCAAACTCAGAATGCATCAGAATGCATTATGTTATTTTAAACATAAATTAATAATCATAAATCTGAGCGTTTTATCTACCGGTGCATTTATTCTGCTGTGTAGTATATAGTTAGATTTTGAATTGTTCAGCAATCAGGACTATTTTCAGCAGTGGATTAATACACATACTGTGGTTTTCCAGCTGCAGGATGGCGTACAGTGTGTGGGACTTAGTCAAAATAAATTACACTGTGTTTGTTAATGGCTTTGAAGGTGCTCAGCACAGTGGTGCGTCTCACTGATGTGTTTTAACAGCTCTTTGAACACGCTACAACACACACCGCTGTCAGTGCTTCATCACTGCTTTGGGTCTGTTGATGGAATTTGAGTACAAGAAGAGAAACACCCTTTAGACGTGCATGTCTCATGAGTGTGGCTCTCTCTCCACAGCGCCCTCCTTCACCAGCAGATGGAGGCCTCACTTCACTTTTCTGTCGGTCATTCCGCGACATTAAAATTCAGTTCAGAAGCGTCTGAATCTGGTGGCCTGGAGCTTTTCTGAAGCTCTTGAATCATTAAGAAATGACAACAAACTACTTGTGGATTCTTCCTCTCTCCTTGTTTATATCCTTCTGTCTGTTTCAGCCTTTATCACCTCTAATAACGCGTTTATGTCGGGTTCATCTGTCATGATTTATACACTGCCTGAGCCGTAATTTTCCAGTATTTGTTTAAGAGCCAACAATAAGAGCAGATGATGAGTTTTTATTAGGTTTTCTTCTTGTTATAATAAAGAAGGAGCGCTGCATGGAGAGAGAAGCATCTCTCTGTATGGAGGCAGTCTCTCCACTCCTCCTCATTACTGCTGACACAGAGTCACACTAATGGACCAGCAGGGAGCAACGCAGCGCTTCTTTATTTCCCCCTCAGTATCTGCCTGTCACACTCATTCTGCACTCTTCTCCGGCCATGCTGAAGAGTTTGTCAGCCTTCCATGATTTTGTGAGAGGACGTTTTATCAATTAGGAAATGAGGTTGTTAACCTGTTTTTTAATACCTGTTTATTTCATCCTTTTTACAATGGTAGATTCTGCTGAATTCCAGCACTGGGATGCTTTATTTTCTTGGCCTGCGGCACCGTTCATGCAGTAACATTACCTGTAGTTTCCTGTTCCTGGAGGTAAAATGGAAAAAAAAAAAATGAAATTGGTTTTTCGTGCAGCCAAACATAATTTAAAGAACTTATAAATATTACAGAGCTGAGCTCTTGAGGTGTTTTACAAGAAGGCATTAAGACAAAGTAGAACTGTCTGAAAAAAAAAGGTATAAAACCTGTAGAGCAATTACACTCACAATGAAAAGATGATTCAAATAAAAAAGGTACAACAGTGGCTGTGACAGGAGCCCAGATGGATTTCTGGGTGCTGTGGTTCAGGACAGATAAAGGCTGCAGTGTTATTAGTCCCAGAGGATTTGTATGAGTCAAGTCCACCAAGCCTCCCCTCGCTCAGCCTTAAAGCTCCACTCTCTGTGTCTTTGCTCTGTCCCCGGCTCCGGTTTCTCACCCCTGACTATTGTTCCCTCTAATAAATATTGATTGAGTGAGCTCACACGGATCACTTCAGTACATTCAGATGTTCCTTATTTCTTTTTCTCGCTTATTTGTTGCTTTGGAGCGTTTCCACACAGAGTCCAAACGGCCGCTGGCGTGCGTTGTGCAGGATTAAACGCTAGATCGCAAATCGCTCTCTTTGAAAGAGTGAGACGCCTCAGCTGACATACGGTCACACACCCTACCTGCCACGCTGCCACCATCACATACTTCTACAGATGCACACGCACACACGCACACGCACGCATCCGTCCTCATCCTGACTGTCCTCAGGTTGACAGTTGGGGCTTTAATTTCATGCTCGGCTAGCTGCCCCCCCCCCTCCCAGTTGGAAAGTTCCGCTGTCACTCATCAAGGCTCCAGGGTGCGTGTCTGTCTGTGTGTGTGTGTGTCTCAGCTGAGATGACTGTGTTTATTTGTCACAGTTTGTATGTTTTGTCTTGCATATATGTGAATATGTATATTATTGCATATTTATTAATAAACTGTGTGTGTGCATGTGTGTGATATCATCTGCATGGTTATTTATGTGTGTGTGTATGGGTGGGTGTATGCATCAGTGTGTTTGGATATTGGCCTGTGCAGCATGTGTGTCTTTTGTGCAGGCTTGTGCCCTTCTTTATGGCACTCTGCAGGCTGTGCTCATATTCACCTGCATTTAAGTGCCTGAGATTGTGTGTGTGTGTGTGTGTGTGAGAGAGAGAGAGGGAGAGAGAGGGAGAGAGAAAGAGAGAGAAGAGCTCATTTGTGTCTAATCAGGTCAGCAGTCTACAAATTAGCACTGGTGTGTTTGTATTCTGTGTGTGTGTGTGTGAAAGAGAGAGAGAGAGAGAGAGAGAGAGAGAGAATGTGCATGTGTATGTGTGTGTGTGTGTGTGTGTAGAGACTGCAGGGCTCATGTCTGCCGAGAGAACTCAATTCAGCTGTCTATTTTTGTCTTCAATACAGAGCAAGTATAAAGATGAATAACATAATAAAGCAGCCATTGAATCTGAATTATCTGCCTGCGACACAGATGAACAGATACTGATGTTTCAGAACCAAAGCTACTGTTTATGCACTTTATAGTCATCAGATGCATCAGCTCCATCGGTTCATTTATTTGAAGGCTCATTTGAAGACTGTTTTCAGTTTGGGGGAATGAAAACAGTAGTTTTTTGTTTTAGAACAGGCCAACTGAACGGGACAGCACATTAACAGGCCACGCAGCAGGTTGGTGATTATTGGTATCGCTAATTGCAAATGTCTGTTTCTTATTGATCGATCATTGTATAGGTAAAGATATTTGAAACACCTGCACCGTCCTTGTCTTGATCGTGTTAAAGGAGAAGTTCAGTTTTTTGCAACCTGGACCTTATTTCTAGCATAAAATATGTTCATTTACTCACCCGAACAACTTTGGTGTAACTTGGAGTCCTTCAGAAGATATTTAGATCCACTCGCGATCTACGTATATCCATATAACAGGAGTTGCTGGGGCAACGATGCAGCGTCTAAATAAGACATTATCTGCCGCACATTATCTCTCCTCTCCTCCTGAATTCTGAGGAGGCTGTGCATCAGTAATAAAGGTCCATGTGAAACATAAGCAGAGTACGCCCTATAAGGCGAGTGGAATTAATTAAACGAAGCCTTGATTATGGAAAAAAGCTGATAAGTGTCTCGGAAAACGCTGCCCCGGCAGCAACTTTCTTCCTGCATGCTCTGCAGACGGGACAGGTGTCTTCAGCAGTGGCAGCAGAGCTGAAGACCCCCACCCCACAGCCAGAAATCACTAATTCAATGTGTGATTAAGCTGTTTAATAAACCATCCACTCTTTTACTAGTCAAACACTGCTTGCCTTGCTTGCCCTGACCGCACGCCACTGGTCTTCAGACAGCTGTCCCTCAGTGGTCTTGTCCAATCCAAAATACGCCCCCGGAGTTTATCTTTTTATTTCCGCTGTGCTTTTGATCTAGATTCCTACGTTACAAGCTACATATGCACACTGTGCCTGCATCAGGGGGAGACTTGGGTGAGGCTGTTATAACATATCCCGATAATTATCCACTGAGATAATGCAATTAATTTAAACATAAACAGTAATTGCTACCATGTAAAACTTTTACCGAGATTGACCGTAATACTGGTAATCATTACATCCCTAGTTATATATAGTATGTTTTATGATGTGTTATGATTTGTGTAGTCTTATCTGTCATAAACAAGAGATTATGAATTAAGGGCCGTGTTTGTGTCGTAGTGCTGTCCATGTTTCTCACCAGACAAGAGCTGGGACACCTGGTTGAAGGCATTGATCTTGCAAGGTTGGTTTTTTGGCCAAGAGAGGCAAGGTGGAAGGCAGAGGGCCTCCATTCTCCCTGTAACAAGTCATTTAACCATCACAATTACTCTGAAGCTGCTTAATTGAGGAAAAAAATATGACATAGTTCCCCTTTAAACAGCTGCTATTACACTGCCACAGTTTTACATAACACAAACCTGCATGTAAGTAGCAGACTAAACAGCTTGTGTTGCACATGTGAGTAGAAGTATTAAGAAATTAGATCAAATTTAGAAGTTGGACCTGATCTGTAGATCTCAACTGTAACATTTAATCAGGTGAAAAAGCACAGTGAAGTCATGATGATGGATCAGTGACACGTTAGTAAATGAAGTAAGTGAGTTTCTGTTCAGTGGAGGAGCCAGACTATGATGTTATTGTATGGTTTGAATCTGGACCAGTGGCAAAGTCAACGGGACTCCCAGTACGACCGTTCCTCTGCTCTGTGGTTTTCTCCTATTCATTTGCATGAACTCTGTTAAATCTGGCTGCTGTCATAACATTTGACTGATGAGGTTACATTAAGTGACCCAGTGTGGGCTGCTGGTCAACCTCCAACTACACATCTATGCACATGTATCATTGCAGGCTGCTCATCATCACAGAGAGGAATGTGATTGGCTGGTTGAGACAATGCTGCATAGTTAAGCATGCAACACGTACGCGGATGCTTATATCTGCCTGCAACAGACTCCTGCATATTTGTTCGAGTCATTCAGTTCTCTAAATGCAATCAGATCCTGCTTAACCTTTCAGTCAATTTTCTGTAATAGACATAGTTAATAATGCGTAGAGAAGGACATTTCTTTATGAAAACACACTTTTACCTGGATAAAATACTGTGAAATTCAGTGGAGGATATTAAGCTCAAACTCATGGAGATCATTTGGCTGGAAGTTTCTCATTAGATATTTTATTACACCGGCTCAGCATGGTTACCATTCATGCTCGTCCAGCTGCTGGAGGATGTGCTGCTCCCAGGAAGCCAATCATTACCGCTTGTTTTGGGCCTGTCCAAAAATAAATATTTTCTGGCGTAAGGTTTATTCAGAACTAGTGACTACATTTGGAACTGACATTACTTTTAACTGGGACAAACTTCTTTTTGGACTTGTATTCTCAACTACTATAAGTGTGAAAACTAAATATTTATTTGGAATACTGAGTCTAGCTGCTAGAAAAGCAATTGCAAAGAAATGGCTTAAGCCTGACATCCCATCTATTGATGAATGGTATGATATCAATTATGATATATTTGTGATATAAAGAATCACTTTCTCAGTGAGGCTTTAGCAATCTAAATTTGAAGACATCTGAAAGCAATGGAAAATGTATTTCCCTGAATCTCCCTTCTTTTGTTGAAGGTTTTTTTTTTTTTTATGTGTGTGAAGAACTTAAGTGATTTTGGTTATTATCAAGAAAACCATGGAAAATGGCTAGATATCAACTCTTAAACTAAACTCTTATGAGCTATTTTTGTTGTTATCATTAAATTGTCCAAACAAATGTACCTTTAGTTGTACCAGGCATTAAAATGAACAAGAAACTGAAGAAACACAGGTGGTATAATAACTTTTTCCATGACTATATATATATAAAGATGTATTTATGTATTTCTTTGTATTATTATAATGGAAGACACCCTGTGTTCATGTGTTATTTTATAAAATGCTTGTTAAAGGAAAAAAAAAAGAGAAAACACACTTTTAAAATAGTTTGTGTACATCTGGTTGTGCCACAGCTGCAACATGTTCTGTATAAGATCTTATTGTAGAAGAGGCCTCAGCTGAGATGACTTTGTGCGTTTGTTTTGGAGAATCTTTGGAAAAGAGGTTATCTGAGAGCAAACCAAAGCAAGGTCCAATCTATACTGATAGATATCCAGCAGATAGAGGTCCAGTTTATAATGGCTGAGCTGCTTGATTTAGGCTTAACACTCAGTCATCCCTGCCTTAATGCTCCTTTAGGCCGTCTAGCGCATTAGTGCCACCGCATTAACACACTGATGCTCTTACCCGAGACCGACAAGCCCATTGGACTGCATGCATTCCTGCTGCCGTCCAACTGGCCCAGCCTCGCCACCATTATGCAGCCTGGATCCATAAAGGTTGATCCTTTGCACGTTCTGTCTTCAAAGTCGCCTTGAGTCATTGAATTGACTGATAGTAAGCTTGGTGCTCTGGGGAGAGATGGAGCCAAAGATGGCACTGAGGGACTGCAGCCACCAGCGCATTAAAATTATTTGACTGTCATTTCTGTGCCTTCTCCTATTCATCCCATGGAGCTCTGGCAGAGCGGGGGCTGTTTTGTACTACATAATATATGATGGATGGTGTATTTGGGTGATAGATTTCTATGGGAATCTAAAGCTGAACTCAGAGAAATAAGATATGTTCAGGAGGTTTCAGAAGTATGCACACAGGTGTTAATGTTCTGGCTTTCAGTGAGTTTAATGGCCTTTCTCTGCCTCTGACAAAGGACCTGTCACCCTGTCTCACAGTGTCAAAAAACCCCCCTTTCAACAGCAGGACTGGGTGGAGCTGAATTTGACAGTCTTTGTCATTTTCCAACAGAAAGTCTGACAATCACGCCTACGCTGCGCAGTGATTGGCTGTGTTTACAGAGGTGTGAAAGTAAAGCAGAGCTGGACTTTTTCTCAGAAGCTGTCAGGTTTCTATTCTTTCTAAAACTGCTGTACTTTACATTGTGTGTTCAACCACACAGCAACATGAGTCCTTAGTTAATGTTGTTATTCCAGATAACTCCTTATATGACACTTGTCGTTGTAATGACAATGACGGTGGATTTCTCTTGTGAAATTTTCACATATTTTTGAGTCGTTGACATCAAACAGAAACACAAAAGCTGCCTCTTCATTCAACTTTTGCTGCTCAGATCAAAACTGTCAGATTTGATTAACTGTAGCTTGACAGGAAATGAAGGATCCCTTATGGTATCTAGTGGGGTTTTCATATATAATATTTAATTTTAGATCAGGTCTAAGTTGTAAATTATTTCTGTGAAATTACAGTCCTAAGAGAAATGCACACTTCCTGTATTCAGAAACTGAGCCTTAAAAACCACCTGTCAGGTCTTCTATAACCCACCATGGACCCACCATCCAACCTTGTAAGATTTGGACTCTGTCCAACTTTAAAATCTTTAAAAACTCAGATCCTGTTTCAGACTTATACAGTCATGGAAACATTATTAGACCACCCTTGTTTTCTTCAATTTCTTGTTGATTTTAATGCAGTGGTTATGCAATCAAGTACTAACTCCTGTGTGTATCATGTGACTAACAGACAGAAAAGGAAACATGGAATGCCTAAAAGCACTGTTTTTGGCAGTACAATACCATACTGTAGCTATTGATGTAAGAACTTAAGTGATTTTGGTTATTATTAAGGAAAACCATGGAAAATGGCTAGATATCAGCTCTTAAACTAAACTCTTATGAGCTATTTTTGTTGTTATCATTATGTGGTCCAAACAAATGTACCTTTAGTTGTACCAAGCATTAAAATGAACAAGAAACTGAAGAAACATGGGTTTTATAATAACTTTTTCCATGACTGTATATGGGGTTGTTGCTGTGGGACAAGTCAAAATTTCCATCTCTCTTCTAAACAGACATTCACGATTGTGTTTTAAACAAACTGTTTGTGTGTGCCTGCCTCTGGTTCTGTGCAGCTCGCTCATGGGCCTATTTATTCTTCCCTGTGTTGGTTACTTTTGGTGTGGCCTGGGTCTAGTAGATAAAGATGCTAAAATGTGTCAGTTTTTTGAGTCTTAAATGAATGGGTTAAACAATCCTGAATTTGTTAGACTCCGTTCTATTAATCACTTTGCAAAGGTGGCCGAGACTGGATTTCGTAAAATACAAGCGTTTTGTAATTCCTCTGTCTTTAAAGACTGAATCAGTCCAAAGCAAAAATGATGATAAAACTCACAAAGGAAATGTATCTGCTCATATGCAGTGTGAAGAGTTGAAATTTTAATAAGAAATGCCAAGAGCAAGGTGACAGGTCATGTGTGGGCATCTCCATGGTCATATTGATGTATTACTGACTAGTCTTGCGTGTGTGTGTTACTGTGTGTGATGAAGATCCATCCAGAGGACTGAGAGATCACTGGATGGTGTGATGAGCATGAACGTGATGTGAGCCATATGCTGTGGCCTTCGGTCACCAGATCTCAACTCGGTTCAACACCTGTGGGAGATATTGAACTGCTGTGTTGGACAGTGCTCACCACCGTCATCATCAAAACACCAAATGTAGATGGTGGTGGTGGTGGAGGAGCTTGATTTAATGTCAAGCAGCACTGAAGCTGCTCTATCTGCACATTTTCTTCTAAAATGACAGACACCTGTGCAGATGGATGCCGGTGCTTTGTATAGAGAAAATATTTTGTGAACCACAAGAACTATAATGAAATGATGACAAAGCAAACAACACGCCGCTCCTTTGTAAAATCCCATTAAGATGTACTGAAGGGATTTGAGATATTACCTCCTGAGCAATTTTGATAAGAATGTCTCCAGGATAACTTAAAGTGTGTACGTCCTGCAATACTAAACTCCAGGTTTTCAACCGAGACAGTTTCACTAAAGTGAAGGTTTTGAATATTTGTGGATTTTATCTTTTTTATATTAACTTCTTGAGTTTCGCTTCAGCTCTGATTGTGTACTTTCCACTTTGCACTTTCCACAAACCCCTCGTCAGTCCACAGTTTGAGATATCTGAGTTTTGGGGTTTCTGTAGATGGGACCCTTTATTCACCTGTGCAGCTGTGGAGGATTTTTACCTACTTTTACCTACAAGCAAAGTGTTATTTCAAACCAATCCTTGGTGATGGCAGTGCTGAGCGGAGAGGATTTAGTATGAGTAAGACAACTGAATTTGTTTTGTCTCAGTTGGTGTGAGGACAGGCCAGTTAGACTGAGACTGATCAACAATTTTCCTTAACATTTTTAAACACTGCAGCTCTAAAGCAGAGGATTTTATCTCCATCTCTCTACAGGACCCCGGTGGGCGTCATGGAACCTCGGAGTGTTCATGTGTATCCGCTGTGCCGGCATCCACCGCAACCTGGGCGTCCACATCTCCAGAGTCAAATCTGTCAACCTGGACCAGTGGACATCTGAGCAGATCCAGGTATACACACACACACAGAACCAGGGCTTTACATACAGTGCTGTGAAAAAGTATTTGCCCCCTTCCTGATTTCTCACTTTTTTTGCATATTTGATCATCAAACATATTTCAATATTAGACAAAGGCGACCCAAGTAAATATAAAATGCAGCTTTTTTTCCCTTAATAAATGAAACCACCATTTAAAAACTGCATTTTATATCTACGAGGGTTATCTTTGTCTAATATTAAATTAAATGTAAATTATATCTAATTATCTAAAAAATCTAATATTAGTTGTTTACATTTGATTGAACCAACCCAAACCAAACTGAGGCCATTTGTATTACATCCTTTGTTTCCTGTCAGAAAGACACAGAACCCACACACACACACAGCTAGAATCAAACTCATGTGTCCGTGAGGTAGAGTGGGTCGCATATTAACCTGAGGTTTGATTCCCCGCTCCTTTAGTCCACATTTTGAAGTGTCCTTGGCCAAGATAAGAATTGCTCCTTGCTGTGTGAGTTTGCATGTTTCGTAGAACAGCACTACAGGGAAAGGCAACATATGAATGACTTGTAAGTGGAGTCCAGTAATTACTCACTGTAATTTACATGAACAGATAATAAAAAAAAATTCCTTAGAACTTGTGCTTTTGTCCTATTATTTTGAAATTCAGATGTTATGCTCAGGTTCTTACTGATGCTGCATCCAGGATTAAATGAGAACAGGAGCAGCTGGCAGCTAATGTAGCATGACTTTACACTGTACAGATTTATATCTGTTTTTAATCATTTACATAATCTAAAGCATGCCAGGAACCCCTAGTGAGTAGCAATCCAAAAATATGTTCATCCCGAGAAGTCAGTGGCTGTGACAAAATGTATAAAAAATGGGTTGTTTTGGTTTTGTTCTGTTTTTGACATTCATAAGATATTAGTGTTCATAAACTAGGTGTCTCCAGCACCGTAACACATCACAACGAAAACATCACAAGCAAATAAAACTCACGTCTTGTTACATCATGAAAACTGTCGTGCTTCAAAAGGTTAAATAAACCACCAGTGGGTCTATGTAAGGTGACACACACACACACACACACACACTGCATTTCTATGTTCCTTTGCATTCAAAGAGGATTTATGACAAACATGCACAGGGACTATAGACAGCTGCAATAAGTGTGTGTATAGGTGTGTTATGGGTAACATGCGTGACACATCGATTGAATTACACACAAAACATCTGAAAGAGTTATGCGTGTGTGCGTGTGTGTCCCTTAAAATCACCTTAGCATGCCAGCGATTTATTTAATCACCCAGTTGTTAGAACATCCACTTGTTTACTGTGTGTGTGTATGTGTGTGTACTATGATAGAGGCATGTGTGTGTTTCTTCCAGGCAGTGCCTAACCATCAGCTGAGTGTGAGTAGAAAGGGCCTCACTCTGAATGTTAATCACTGTTTTCAATGACTAATTAATTCTAGATGGCTGATTATTCCGACTCCGTCTCCTCTACTTCTCCTATCATCACCCCATTTATCACCCTCCTCTTAATTTAGCCTTGACACATGCGGCCAGTGTGTCTTTCGCTCTGTGTGTTTGTGCGTGAACGCGCGTGCGTGGAAACTGAGTCAGCGGGGTTGAACTGAGTTGAATGCCAATGTGATGTATGAAAGAACTAGCTGTGTGTGACATGTTCTTAAAGGCCTTTTAGCAATTACCTTGCTAGTATTAACACCACACTCCCTTTGCTTTCTTTCCTGCTCCGCTTCTCTCCTCACAGAGTATGGTGGACATGGGCAACACCCGGGCCAGGCAGCTGTATGAAGCCCACCTACCAGAGAACTTCAGACGGCCGCAAACAGACCAGTATCCTCCTCTGTGGTCCTGCATTCATTCAACCCCGCCTTCGCTTTCATAAAAAAACCTGTTTTGCCACGGTACACGTCAGCAAAAATTGGCAGAAAACGTCTCTGTCATCCAGCACTTGCATGTAAACGGCTATTATCACACTACATGTGCATAATAACTGCCAGTCATGGCATATTTATATAAAACCCTCTTCAGCCAAACATGTTAGTGTTTTGCATAAAAGGTCCCTTCATCACCACACATGTCATCCTCTAAACGCTCCCTATGGCCTCCTAATGTCGCCATAAATTTGCATAAAATATTTTCATGTCACCACAGTTCCATCACATACAGATTGTAGTCAAATGAGAGGAAAAAACAGGATGTATAATTTTCCCTTTCATCTTATTCCTTTCATCTGTCACCCACATTAGAGAGGTGTTTTGATTCACTGTGAGCCTCTGGAGCACTTTCATAACCTCTGCTGGAGGAATAAACAGCACTCTCCTCAAAGAGTTTCCCTCATTTGTCGGGATGTTCTGAGTCTGTTGGGGTTTAAATGGACTGGTGTCAGCCA
The DNA here is from genome assembly GCA_900303245.1 of Selene dorsalis. Classification (NCBI taxonomy): domain Eukaryota; kingdom Metazoa; phylum Chordata; class Actinopteri; order Carangiformes; family Carangidae; genus Selene; species Selene dorsalis. The sequence continues at coordinate 23,434 of OMNW01012256.1, read as the reverse complement.
AAATGATCCTTATCAAATTACAATCATTTATTTATTGTAGTCTGCTGTGCGGCGTACCTCATCCTGCTAGTGTGTCAGCACTGTTCTCCACCATCAATCAACAGTCTGGAGGAGAACGGTGCTGAAATCTGCTCCATACACAACAGAGACTTTGTCACTGTGAGAAGTGAGTGAGTGATTTCTGACACTAAAACTGGAAGCATACAGTATATACCTGCTGTGTCTCAAATCAGATACTTCAGTCAGTACACTCACATGTAGTACACTCACATGTAGTACACTGGGACACTTGTCCTACATCAAACACTTCTACTGTATTGTGATCATGTAGATGACAATGACAAAATGTGACCAACCTTTTTGCCTCCATTTGCCTCAGCTGACCTGTTTTCACTGATGACAACCAGTTAATGATAAGGTATGTCCTCTTCATTGTTTGTCATTTTTGTGAAATTAAACTACTATCAACACACCTCAGTACAGTCTAACTGGCAGTTGCCCTCTATTTAAAGGGGAACTATGCAAGTCTATTTGCTCTTCAGCTGTTTTGCTAACCCTCCTCGCGGCCATGTGCATTTGTTTTCAACAAAGCCAGCAAGACAGCAATCCACGGAGCGATGGATAATGTTATTTATCATATACTCGTCACGATGTGTATATTTGTGTAGTCTTATCTGTCATAAACAAGAGATAATGGGTTATTGGGCGCGTTTGTGTCGCAGTGCCACTGAGACGAGAGCTGGACACCGGGGTGGAGGCTCTGATCTTGCAAATTGTAGATTGAAATGGAAAGATATAGAATTGGCAATTGGGAAAAGATAATAATTTAGTTGGAGATCCTTCATTAACTAATCACCTATCAAACCCCAACAACCCATTGATAACATTCTGATGTTTAAGTGGCTTTTTTTGACCCACAGAGCTCAGTAACAAACTCTTGCAAAATCTCACACCACATGACTTTAAAACCTGAGATTCTTTGCTTAATAACATGGTTACTGTCATTTTTATTGAACTATTTTTGGAGTGTAACATACTGATCTTGATCAGAAAAACAAACAGCAAATTGAGGCATAAATTCATGTTGTGCCTGGTTTGTTGTACTGTATGTTGTGTATTGTTGCTACAGGAAGTGAGAGGACGTTTACACAATTTCTTACTGTTGCTGCTTCTTTTAATTCTTTCATTGAACCGCATGTTGCCACGCTCGCCGGTTTGAAGAGTTGACGCTTTGAGCACTCCTAAAACAGCAAATGAGAAAATGGAAGTATGTGAATTGATACACAGCAGCACAGTCACTAAACACTCTGGTATTGCAGATGAACCTGTGAACAAGTAATTCAGTCATTTCAACCACCTTTTCTCAGTGGCTTTAGTTAACTGAACTAGATTTCTCCCTGTGGTTTCCTTCCTGTAGTTAAATCTCCTCCAGGGGGAATTGGCAGCTTTGCGAAAGTTTGCTTTCAGTACACTCAGTGGAACTGTAGATCTCTTAACAATAGATTTATAGTAAAAATCATTAGTTTTTATACTGTTTTGGAGGCTGAGTCCAACCTAACCAGGACTCCTGTGATGGGCCTTTTTCTCAGACAAGTTACAGCACCAGATCTACCTCACTCATCGTCAAACTTTAGCTCTCCTCTGCACAACCACGAACTTCCAACGCCAAATGAGAAGTGACAGGCTCACTGTTAAGTGTCACTCTGCACTTTTAACCAGGACACCTCCAGCAGTGTCTGTGTATACAGTGCTGTAACGGCATATTGCAGTTTGCCCTTTTCCAAGATACAAGACAAGACAGCTGTTTGGTTAACACAGAAGCATATGTTCATATTTCCACCAGCAGACTGAAATAAATAATCTCTCAGTTTGAAATGCTGCTCTAATACCCTATCTTGTATCTGGCAGGCCCATTTGTGCGGGTGGTCATCATTCTTCACTCTTTTGAAGTCCATTAGTCGTTCTGACAGCAGCGCCGCTGGCTGAAAACAGCAGATAACAGACTCAGGATTAGAAGAGCTACCGCCTGAATGTGTGTGTGTACATTTTCAGTGTGTGCTTCTGTGGTTAGATCATGATTTCGACCCGGCTATTTACTGTGCTTTCGCATGTAAATGACAAAATGGGACTTGATTCCCCAGCGGTATTTGCTGTTTTGTTTTCATCTTCTGTATCTGAGTGTGTGTGTGTACTTGAGTTTTTATGTTTATGAACACACACACACACACACACACACACACACTTCATCACACTACACCAGGTCATGTCAGCTTGTTCATGTTGTTTTGTTTAGTGAGGTTTCACTGTCATTTTTGTATAAATGAAGTATAAAGATTTTCATGGTCATTATAGTGGTTACAAACAAAATTAAATTAATATATTATAAATTTAAAATTGGATTTATTATGTAAACATGCTAGAGGCACTACAGGATTTGATCAAATAAGCAATATGAAAACCTATATACAGTATAACTACACTTCTTTATACCAGTTCTCTCTTCATGTCCACATCCAACTCTTTAACCTCATGGAGATTAAATAATATGTTTGCAGAGCATTTCTTATTTAATTCCAGTCAAACTTTGAGGATTGAACTGGAAGCTCTTTTTTTGATGATTCACCATCTGTCTCGTGGCTTTAATTTCCTCCTGCTGCTACCCACCACTCACAATCAGAGCAATGGTAGCAAATAAGTATAAGCTGCGGTCCGGTTAGCAACAGCATAAAAACTCCTATTGATACATGACAGTCATAGGACTTGATATGATACGAGAAAAAACAAAACAATGAAAATTTTGGAAACATTTTACGTTTTTAAAGATCATTTCATTTGTAATCATTATTTTATTACATCTTTTCACCAAATTGCTTTGTCCACCCACGTGCAATACCTTCACAGGTTGGGAACAATCTGTTACTTCCGAGGCTGAAAAATGAAGCCAGCACTGAAGTGCAAAAAACTGGCCACTTGAGTCTGGCTCCAGAGTGAGTCAACCCCCAAAGACTGTTAAAATGTCCAACGCTGCTAGAGAAATAAACACGTCACAGAGGCTACAGAGGCCATTTTATATTTTTATTAACAGGCTATGGTTGTTATGGAATAGGGACCTCATTGGATTAACTGGTCAGGTGTAAAAGTTGAATTTTTGACTTAACAAAGAATCGTCCTCTCCTGCGCATTGTTTTATATGTCCTACAGAGGTGTGCTTTATCTCAAACTGTCACCTGTAATGAAATATAGTTAGTTAGAAGCAGTCTTTTCCACAGCTCAGAGTTGAGAAACTTTCAAAGCCAGTCTATCCTGTGATCTGGTGTCTTGGTTATTAGCTCTGAAGCTGCCTAAAAATGTAAAATATCTCACTAGTTATGAACGAAGGACCATCCAACCTTTTCATGCAATGCATGGTAATGAGTGTGACAGTTATCATGTGTAATGAATCAGAAGTCACTGTTGGGGAAGTGGCAGCAGCATGAGCATGCAGGATTTCTCCATTACTCAATATGGACAACATGCACTATAGAATAACCACTCCTTAATTAAAGTCTTTTAAACTCTGCATGCAGTGTTGTTACCATGACTTGCCTTTAAATTGAGAATTATTTGTAAATCTTAACAAACAGGAATGTGATGAATTTAATTCTGGATTTGATAATAGCTGTATTTGTTGCTTTTTCACATTATCATGGTGGAAAGGTTCTTATCTCCTATGAAATTAGCCACCTCAGCTTTCTGTGCCAATGCAACAATAAGCCAGTAGGACCAAGAATAACATCCTGTCTGCTCAGCAATTCAGGTGCTGGGCTGTAAATAGGACCTCAATAGCAATAAAATAGCACATGCTTGCTCAGATATGTAATACAGTGTAGTTCAGGTCTTCCCGTTGATAATCAGAATGATCTGGACCAGTTGTAGAAGAATATCAACATGCAGTCAGAGCTGGAGCTGTGTCACACTGCTCATGTTTATCCACTACAGATAACTAAGAGTATCTTAGTGCACCATCCAATGTTTTCTGGTGTTTCTAGTGAACAGTAATAAATGAGTGTAGCGTTTGAGATGTAGC
>OMNW01012255.1:38971-56369 GCA_900303245.1 Selene dorsalis | reverse complement strand
GCAAAAGATACAGTATGTGAAAATAAGGGAGGAAATGGGGGAAAAAAAAACAGTGCAGACAGTGAGAGAAAGGATATACAGAGACAAAGAAAGAGAAAGATCTTCCCAAGGAGGGAGAATTACCAGCAGAGAAACAAGGACAGATAGAGAAAGAGAAAACAAGAGAGAAGAGAAACTGTCTGCACCCAATAGAAAATCTGTATTGACTTCAGCAGTGTGAAAACTTAAACCCTTTAAAGGATTTTTTTTCATCAATACAACTAACAAAGAATGCCCTGACTTATCAGACAAGAGCCCAGTGAGCCCTTTGCCCTCACATTACAGATTTCCTGCTGAGAGCAAATGGGAAAACTCGATCCTTTGTTTCTTGCTCTCTCTGGGCCCACAAATCTTTTTCTGATCACTGGATGCATGTGGGGACTCCAGGATTATTGGTATATTGTATTTCCCTTTACCAGAATTGCTGCATGCATTTGGTCAAACATAGACACAAGTTGAACACAGAGGAAAGCTGGGAAACGATTGAAGAGAGAAATTCAACAAAGCATGATTTGTTCTCATAGCCAGTCATGCACTACAGTACCCTTTAAATTAGCCACCACCAGCCGGTACTGTTGACACAAGGAAGGTAGGGCCCATTGATTTATTGATACAAATGGCAAATCGTGCCCGTGGTATTTGCCACCTCAGCATAAAAATACAGATTCATCAGACCAGGCTACGGTTTTCCAGACTTCTGTCCGGTTTTGATGAGACTGTGCAGTCTCAGTTATCTGTTCTTAGGTGACAGGAGAGAAACCTGACATAAATCCTCTGTGACCTGTCATCAACAACACTTTTCCATCTGCACTTTTCCAGCTGCTCACTTTTTTTTCACACTTTTCTGAGTGAAAACTCCAGAGACTGAAACTCCTAGGAGATCAGAAATTTCAGACATACACAAATCAAACTGTCTGGCACCAACAACCATGGCTCAAATTCTGATGTGAACATCAGGTGAAGCCCCTCACCTGTATCTGCAGGATTTTATGCACAGTATTACTGCCATCTGATAAGATAATTGCATGATAAGTAGTTAACAGGTGTTCCAAATAAAGTGCTCAGTGAATATCATGTTGTGATTTCAATAGAGCTCTGTTTGTGCCAGCCACTGCAGTGCGATCAATGCCACAAATGTAAACAGGGATACATACACTGAAAATGGAACTTTTGGGTAACATTAGCAGATCATTGACCACTATCACATCTTTGCTAGGAACCCAAGAGGAAACCCTGACTGTCAAAAGAAAAGAGTTTATTTGTGGCGTGGGTGGGGGGTTAGACAATGAACTGACTGGCCAAACAGAGTTAGTGCAGGTTCGTAGGCTGGGACAAGAACTTCTCTCTTTCACCAAACGTGTGTACATAGTGACAATCGGGCAGAGACTGAACGTAGGCAGGGACTAAGTGCAGGCTGGGTTATGAGAACCAGATGGCTTGATTACAGCAGCAGGGCAGGTGTGGACTACAAGGGGGAGGGGTTGGTAACACAGACACACAAACAGGAAGACAGACACTGACAGAACAGAAAACACGAACAGTACAGAGGCCTAGACACTGGTGGTGGTAGGGAGATGATGCCTCCTGTTGCGGAAGCCTCTGGTTGAAGATGGAGATGGTCTGTGTCTTGATTTGAGGTGGTGAAGGGATGGAGGTGGGCCAAGAAATTTCTTGTGCTGAAATGACAGCTGGATGAGGGTAGAGAGAGAGAGAGCACTTTTAATTATAATTTTAATTTGACAGCTAAAGACTGATTGGTTAAGAGAGGAGGTGGCGGATTGTGATTGGATGAAGGCCTCATACACACAGTTGCCCATAAAGTTGGAATAATTTTGTTTTCAGACATATCTTCCTCTACTTCCTATTAAAAAGGTTAATTGTGGCTTGATTTTCACAGTGATATGTGAGGGAGAGATTAATCAATAAAGTTTTGAGAAAATATACACTTTATCTCTCAAGAATAAATCACATTGTCACAATCATTTCAGGAGAAGAGTGTAAAACAGAAAATAAAAATGTATTCCATAGGTACAAAAAATATACACGGTTCACGGTTTCCCAGAGAGACACAAATTCAGATAGGCTTCTCAAGGGTTATTACTGGTCAAAAAAATAGAATAAAAAAAGCCCTCTGGAATTGAATAATGATGGAAACATTACTGTATTAGAAAAGTCGAGCGAGTCTTGAACCTGTGCAGCTGCAGTTGAAACTCAGACTTGTTGTGTGCAGCCTACCAAGTGAGATATCAGGACCACATTTCAATAGTTCGTAATGAGAGGCAATGCTGCCCTGACATTTGTTGACACAACAAAATACCATAGTAAGCTGTGCAAACCACCAGCAATTTCAATCCATGCTTAACAGCCCCGTGAAAAACAAAACAATGAAAACTGGACATATTCATGAATTCAAAAACCCCAGCAAAAGAGGATGTCTGGTCACCCTAGCTAAACACACTGGTGGCAAATGGCGCGTGTCGAAACAGATGCTACCATTATTTCCTATGTAGTGCCCCATGTAATTAGGAATATTCACCATTAAACAGAAATAGTTCAGGTATGAAATCATGATTTCAGGGGCTTTAAGGCCCTTTTTGTAAGTTCATGCAGTTTCAGAGAAAGCATTTTATTGAATAGCCACATGCTAGCAGTGAACGCAGAAGTGAGTGGCTCTAAATACAACCAAAGAAGAAAAAGTTTTCATTGATCTCTGCATTCATTTTCTATTCATGCTGGATGGATAGGCAGTGAGCTTTAGATCTGCCCGTTGCATGCATGAACAATAATCTCAGAACAGTGAGGGTGGGCCAAAACACTTTGTTGGCTCAAAAACCAAAAAAAAAAAACACTAAAATGCACCATAGAGTTAACTGCAAGTTGCTGAGATCTACCGTTCATTGTAGACGCTACCAAAAATAGGATGGGAGTCACCTTCCCAAAAAATTACATGACTGGGACAGGGCAGGGAAAAAAAAGTCAGCAGACTGGGAGTTTCAACCAAAAATACGAGTCTGTCTGTCTTTCGCGAACCAGTGTAGGAGATGTGTTCAGGTTCGACTTGGGAGGGTGGTGATGATCAAGTGACTGATGATCATCAGAGCTCCTGCTTTTACAGATGTCAGACGGTATCTGGCTGATTTTCCCATTAATGTCTTAACTTATTAAACACATCATTTGTAGTATTCATTTAATTAGAATACCATACTATGTCATAATATCATGCATTTAATCGCTGTAACCACTGCTTTCAACACCAACACACAACCAGCTGGCCTACTAGCTGTGTGTAAGCACGGCGCTGTAATTAAAAAAGCAGAGGAAATTCACCCTCCTCATATAGCCAATTAAAAGAATGAGAAAAATTAACAATTGCATGCAAAAATGAGATATCCGAGCTATCTCACATCGTGCAGGTTGGGTGGCGAAAGAGGCAACACTCACAAGCTCATGATGAGTTCAGCAGCCACCCACTCCCAGCCATAATCCTCACTGCTCTCTTGACCTTTTCCTTCTGGTCTTCCGCCACCTCTGCCCTTTCCTGCCCTCGATCCCCATCCTCTTCCTCACCTCCAACCTCCCGTCCCTTCTCACATCCTGAAATATTGGCCAACGCTTGCTCCGCCTTCACCCTCCTGCAGCCCACATGAAGCTGTTCCCTGACCCCGGAGTCCATGCACACACTGCCAGTCTGATTATGTCAGATTAGCAACTCCTTCTGATTTGACTCTCTGTCTCTCATCGTCTGTCATTGTCTCACTCAGTCTTTTTCCTGTTTCTTTGCTTGGTTAACGGAGAGAGGAGTGCAGGGAAGGAGTCAGGGGGATAAGGGAAGAGGAGAATTAGCCCATTGTGAAGGGCTGACATAACGGCCATTATAGTTGCATAATGGCCAATTATAACCTCTTTTTCACCATTTGTGTTGGTGCAGTAGACAGGATTTTAAAATGTAAGCAAAGTGCTGGCTCTTTAAAGACAGTTTACAGTGAGTGTTTCTCTTTATCACAGAAGCGTCTGGCACACAAAGCCAAAAGTGTCAATTTAGCACAGCAGCTTTCAGCCCAGTTGGCCACTACATGTTATAAATGAGTTTCATTGTCATCGCGGAGCTGTCCCAGTGACAGTTTAAAGTAAATGTTGGATTAAAAAAAAGGAAGCAAAGCTGGAATAAAGTTGTTTGACATCAGAGTAACTCCTTTGTTTTAGAAGTTAGACTAGAAACTAGACCGATCAACAATTTTTAGACTTTTATTTTGACAGTTTGAGGTTATTTTTAGGTCAAAATCCTGTATAATGCAGCTAGTCCTTGGAGCAAATCACGCCTCCTGCATGATTCACATAATAAAGAAAAAAAAACCTTTGTTCTGTCTTTCTGGACTTGTTACATAAGTGCACCTTCACCAAAATATCCCAGAGCACAGTGACCCCAAATCTTTCGACAGGGATATCTTGACATTTAAATTCAAAATGTAATCAAGGGACAAAATCCATGCAACCCCCCACTGCTAACACACTTATCTTTTTGCACAGAATGTGCTCGGCTCTGCACAGCTTGGATTCATAGAGAGAGCTGCAGACTGATGAGGCCTCACTCCTGAAAGGAGATTCATATCTAACCACTAAGGTACTGCACAAAAACACTTGGATTCTGAAACTTATATTTCAGCAAATAATATTTTAGTTGGACCCTTCCCTTATCTTGGAAAACACGCCACAGTACTTTCCCCCAGTATTTCACAATATCATCCCAAGAGCCGTGCAGCAGTTCGATCACTTATAGTTTCAGCATGCTAACATGGTGGTCACAATCATGTTGTTAAGATGCTAATATTTAGCAGGTATCATGTTTACCATGATCTCACTGTAACTTAGCCTGGTTATTTTGAATAGATTGCTGCTTGATAAAAGGTCTGATGACCAGGCCTTGATCCATAGGGCCCAGTTGAGAACAGCACAATATGAAACCACCACCTTGTGGACCCACCACCTGTAGAGAAGGACTGTGGGGTTGTGTGAGGGAGGTGCCGACTGAGCAGTAGATGAAGACAGGAAGCTAAGTGTGCTGACTCCCAATGTCACAAGCCCTCAGTGAAGCATCGCAGTGTTGGAGCTCTCCCTAGGGAATTAGAAGGTCAGCTCTATAAAGCTGAGGGTCAGTGTGAGGAGGCTCTGACTGCTGTGTGTGCACTGAACAACAACTCTTGAGCCTCTTGATGGTGTCCTGGAAAGTGTTCCAGCTTGAATCTCTACAGTTCTGCAGGGGGACTTTGACACACATGGACAACAATGGAGAAACCTGAAGGGTTGTGTTAGGGAGGAATGGCATCCCTGATCTGAACCTGAGTGGTACTGGTGCTAGTTTGGCCATAATAAACACCATGTTCAGATATAAGGTAGATCATAAGTGTACTAGTACCAGACCACCATAGGTCAAAGACTGATGATCAGCTTTGTGGTCATATCATCAGAGCTGTGGCCGTATGTTTTGTTCGGGTGAGGAGAGGAGCAGAGCTGTGAAGTGATCAGATGGTGGCGAAGGCTGCCAGTCAGACTGCATGAACCCATATATGTCCATTGGGTCAAATGGGAAGGTCTGGTGGAGGCTCCTGTTTGTGGGGTCCTCAACTTACATCTCCAGATGGAGCAGGAGATCAACAGATGGATCAGTATGGTCTGAGTAATACAGACCTAATGCCAAACCATTGACAAAGAGGGACTCTCCAGTTACCAATTGATTTACATTACAACCTTTACCCCTTGTTATGAGGAAGCAGCTGAAATGGGTTTCCCCCATAGACTGGTTAGGCTCTAGACTGAGCCTGAGATAGGGTGAGGAGCTTGGGTAGACCCTGAACTTGCTGGAGGGATCACATCCCATCTGGCCTGAGAACACCTTGGGCTCCCCCAGGAGGTTTTGGAGAGAAGGATGTCTGTAAGTCCCTCCTGCCACCATGACCTGACCCTGGATAAGCTGAAGAAAATGGATGCATGGATATATGAATGGATAAATAAACAGTTACTACAGCCATAGAATGACTGAACAGCTTTGCGCCTGCTGATGGACTTGAGCACCACAACATTTTCAATTCGCCTCCAGATGTGAAAAAATATTAGATGTATTGGTTTTACCATCTGTTTTTAATGAGGAAGCTAAAGCCAGAGCAGAGGACTGTTCTCCATACCCGTATGACCCATAGAGCACACATAATCCATCTGTGGTTGCCCTTTTTATATCTCACATGGAATGAAATAAACTGAGTTAAGAAAACATTAAAAGCCCATCTCCGCTTTCTCAAAAGATTTAATACAGTTCTCTGAGAAAAGACGGCGGATAATCATTTTCATATAGCTCCTAAATTGCTGGTGATTTAGATAGAGCTGTGTGTTTGTGTGCACACATGTGAGGTTGTGCATCTGTATGTGTGAAGTGGAGGTGAAGAATGAGACATGTTTCGAGACACAGTGACAGATACAGCTTCTGTTGACATGTTGACTGCATCTCACCGATCTCTCACACAGAAAATGCAGATATGAAATCAGTGACAAAAAATCTCTTGAGCATGTACAAATCTCCTTAATATCACAAATCAAAGCCCGCATCAAATCACAAGGACTCTGTCTGGAGTAATTGTGATTGTGAGAGTGTCATCATATAATATCACAATTGCCTTTTCTGATTAATTGCCCTCCAGATGCACACTGCATACAGCCCAGCACTCAACTCAAGGACGGCCACCTGGCGTCTGCAATGTGCTGTGAAGAGAGCTGCCTGCTCATCACTGTTTGATCCTGCAAGCACCAGCAAACCGGTGTTTTATCAGGGCGGCTAATTATAGGCAGAGAAGGATGTGGAAACAGCATCCTGCCTCTAGAGGAACGCAGTGTGCCCACACATTTCATTTGTACACACGCGTGCTAAGAGGCATACACGGCCCGACGCGTGGCTGAAGAGTGTGCGTGCACACACACACACATATAAATGTCACAACTTCCTCTGAGGTTCGCCACGATCCATCCATCATGGGGAGGGCAAGACAGCGAAATGACATGGCTAACTGCTCTGCTGTGGTTGGTCAGAGACAGAAACATCTCTCTGGCCCCAATTTGGGGCCCTTGAACTCCGCGGTCTTTGTTTGTATCCTCCCATAACCCCAGGTTTCTCTATTGTAAGGAGATTTGTCAAGGTTGAGTCCAGTTTACAGACGTAAACATCTCACTGAGCTTCAGTGGAAACTGCTCTCACATGTAGAGGTTACTAGAGTTCACTGAGGGCAGAGTTTACTCAGTATGTCGTTTTTGTTTTTTTACATAAAGGAGTTGTGCCTTTAGCTGTACAGCAGTCACAATAATGGTAATGATTGTTTTGTATTATTCATTATGATGAAGTTTTAGGGATAAAAGCTGTTTACATAAATCAGCAAACTTTTGCCGAAGTTAAAAGGCAAATAAAATAATCATTTCTAATTATCAATAATTAACAACAGCCTGATTATTCCACCATGTCTTAATTGTTTTTATCTCCAATGATAATTTGTCACAGGAAATTAATAAATGAATAAGATAAAAACTAATCAAGATTAAAACAAATCAGGAGCGTTAAAAGAACATTTCTCTTTCAGTTCTTTGGACAAAATGTCAGAGAGAGTGAAGCTCAGCTCTAATGAGAGTCCAACAAACAAATCCTTGGCATAACTACAGAAATCTGGCAGCTGAATTATCGGCTCCAAAGTCAGAGCCAAGCATCAGTTCATCTAAACCGAAAAGTGTCGGCCTTCAAAGCCTCATCCCGTCCGTCTTTTCAGGTTCCTCTTTTATTTGCCAATCACTCAGCGTAGGTTCATGGATAATAAGGTCTGTGAGGAGCAGCAATGAAGATAATCCTCAGATTTTGTGTGTGTGTGTGTGTGTCTGTGTGTGTGTGTGCGTGCGTGTGCATGTGTGTGTGCGTGTGTGTGCGTGTGCCTGTGTGTGTTAGTGTTGTGTTCTGTCTTCTGTTCAGACACACTCCCAGCATCTCAAGGATGTCAGCAGATGACAGCAGTCTAGCCTTGGATACCAACTTCAGGGCACGAGCCATAAAACTACTCCTGCAGTAAAGCTGCTTTCACCTGCTTTGAGTTTCCTCTTGCATTTTCTTATGTTTCCTCAGTGCCAAATTTCCAGCATGTTGCACAGCTCCTCCTTTAAGCAGAGACACATTATATGAATTATTATAAGTAATTCGTATGGTCATGACAGAGCAGCGTGAGGGGAACTTGGCTCCTCTTTGTAGCAGAGGCCCCTCCACAGAGAGCAGAAGATGGAAACATTGATGTGTGCCATTCATCTTAATGTCAGTGGTGTGTGTGTATGCCTGCGTATGTGTGTATATGTGTGTTGTGTTCTATGAATGCATGCATGCGTGTGTGTGTGTGTGTGTTGTATTTCACTGATAGATGTTCTGACAGCACAGTCGTCTTCCAACCTGTCTGAGGAAGAAGCAGCCTGTTCTGATTTGTGAAGAGCTCAGAAGCTGCAGATGTCAGAAACCAGAACAGTGAGAAGTTTGTAAATCTCCCGCTCTCTCTGTCTCTCTCCACTCCACTTTATACATATGAGCATGCAGATGCTGCTCAGTAATGTAAATATTGGCATAGTGGGGAAGAGGTCCAAATGTTTGTATTTCCATACCCAAACAAATATCTACTATAATATATATGCATATGAGAGAGCCCTCAATTCTCAAAGCATATTGGGACAAAGCTACAAACTGGTGGATTGACTGATTATAGAGGGGTGATAGATTTGATGATGGCGGCATAGAGCCATGGCTGACATGTTGGTGTGAAGTCTCCCACAGATGATCAAGTGGGTTTGAGATGTGGTGACTGTGAAGACCGCAACATATGATCCACATGATTTTCATTTTTCTTTTTCTTTTTCTTTTTTCATTTCTCTGATGCTCATCAAAGCATTTCATGACCCATTGTGCCCTATGATAGGGAAATTTATCTCTGTATTGATTTGTGGAGGAAAGTGTTCCCTGGTATTCCCTCACCTAGTTCCCTAGGTGAGAATATGGTGAAGGATGACTCATCTGATCACATCACCTTTTTTCCACTTCTCTATTAGTCCATTAGTACATTCACCTTTGTAATGAGCCATTAATGCACTGCAATTCATCTATAATTTCCCTTGCCAGGTAATTGTCCATCGACTTTTGTTGCTGACGCAGTCTAATCACATCCTGCAATGACATCCCTTGTCACCTGAGGAAGAGTTGGTCTTTTGTCTTATTTTACACATCGCACTAATTCACAAGAACCACAGTGATCAACTGTACACTGTCAACCACACTTACTGACCCTGTTTAGTGATGCCTCTCCCATCTGTGCAAATGTCATTTTGTGGGTGGTGGTCTTTGTCATTGGACGAGAGCTTCGGCCATCATTGCACCACTATGTCTTTGGGGCAGACTCGCGGTTACAGTGAGTTGCCATCGGAAAGTGACGAAATAAACCAGAGCTCACAAATTAGTGTCAAGAGTGGACGCTGGTGTTACATGTTGGACACCTCTGGAGACAACTCTTAGAACAAAGTTTGATGCCCATTTGACGCCTGAACCCACAACATTTTTTTCCATTTAAATAAACAGTTGCTGATACTAATGTTGGCTTGAAACTTACAAATAGTTCTTTTAGTCACAGTTCCTATTGAAACAACTTTGCGACTAAAGATCCTGTCATCCCTGCAATTGGTAATAAGTAACTTAGATCTATCGTAGATCTTAGATCCACTTTTGTTGATACAAGATCAGAATTAATTGCATTTTTCCATTTATTGATTTATTTGCTTTACCTCTTTGCATTGAGTCACACATTTTCATGTACAAATCAATTAAATTATTTTCAGTACCTGATTCATTTAGTTCAGTAACAGGGTTAATAAGTAAGGAGTTCTCTTATTTCCACAGTCATCAGACAGGTGGAGTCAATTGATTAAATATGCAGGGCTTGACTGTGTAGTAATGGGGATTTCGAACTAGATCCTGTCTGTAACATGAAGCCACTGAAGGGAAGTGTATAAATGTAATAACCTGTATGACCCATTAAGATGTACTAAGATGCAGCGCTCCTATATGTACTATAGGAGCACTGCCATACCACTCAAATTGAGAAAATCAACTTAACATTTGTAGTCTCTTTTATGTTTCTTTTGCGTTTGCACATTTCAGCCTCTCCTTGCTAAATCCAGACAGTGTTTCAATTTCGTTGTCTTTTGAAAGTGTGACACCTGTCACAAACAAAGCAGGGAAGAAATGATATAAGGGTGTGGCAGATACTGTAGCATCACAGAACAGCAGGCAAACGGTCCAGAACAGGAACCAGGCAGGTAGGCAAACTGATGTCTAGAGTACTTGGCAAGAAGAACAAACACAATCTGACAACAGTGAGTGGAATCAGGGAGGTTATATACAGCAGAGATGATTGGGTGAATGAGAACAGGCTGGGCAGTGATGGAAACCAAGCAGGCAATGAAAACATAGAAGTGGGAGAACTATGATTAATAAATGTCTGGAACACACTGAATATCTGACAGAGCCATTCAGCACAGAGGACACTGAATTAAAAAAAAAAGAATGAAATTTGACCTCAAAGAAGTCTTTTGAGTTAGGGTGTTTGAACCTGGACACATTTCAAGTGCATAAATATGTTTCAAATTCAAATTGCACGATAATGAGTGCCAGCAGTCACAGATAAGTTTTTCTTGCTCACAGTACAAGGCTTTCTCTGCTCGGACTGAACATTATTATATCCTTGCCCTTTTGCTCTGTTGATTCAGTTGTAATGAGCTGCTTTAATATGTCCATACAAACACAGAGGCCCTGAGTTAACTAGATGTTTTGATGTCTGGACTCAGAATGCAAACATGGGAAAAGGAATTTCTGTGATAGGGGGGTGCATTGATAAGAGCAGATAAACACCTTGGAGAGTCAGGGCCAGTGATTAGGATACACAGAGGATGAAGCTCTTTTTTTTTAGTTAATGAATACAATATTTGTTCATACGCATTCTCTTAGCAAGGTGTTTTCATTTCTGAAATAAGCTCCAGATAGAACACCACACACCCATGACGCTTCAATGGCAGGCTGTTATTTTTCTGTATAGCAGTATTAACAATTCAAATGCATCTGTTGCAGCACACATGCCACCAAACTGCAAAAGGCATAGAAACCCCTGATACTCATGTGTCCCTCTCTAGCCTTTCATTCTGCTCAAGCTACACTGGTCACAAAATCCACCCGAAGCAAGAGTAAGCAATGAAAGTCTTTTTATCAGCACAGATGGTGCCCAAATATCCCGTGAAATAGTATTTAATATTCTCCCCTTCTCTCCCTGCTGAAGACATGCCATCTCATTTCCTTTGTGTTGCTGTAGTACAGAAACTCATGCCCATCTGTGTTTACCTTGAAGGCTCCTCCTGCTTATCATATTCTTCTCTAATGCAAGGTTTTTACATTTGACTCCTCAGTTTGGCAAGCAGCGTGTTGAAAAGTTTTAATTGACTCTTATTACCACCACTCTTACAAAATGCAACAGAGTCATATCTATGGTAGACATATTAAGCGTTTGATTTTTCCATCTGAAAGTAGTGTGTATGATGGAGTGCTAAGAGATTATCTACATATAAAGGTTCATAGCAGTTTTTTTTGAGCCGTCCAAAACCTTAAATACAAGGGACTACCTACAGAAGTAGGAAGTTTTCACTTCACTTCTGTAAACTGGGAGCAAAAACAATTAGTTTGGAGAAAGTCAAATTCTTGACTAGCACATCCTTTCATGTATTTCTTCACTATATAAAAGTCAGTCCTGTATATTAGTCTGACTAACATAACACTTCTGAGCCAAGCGACACATGCGCCAGAAACAGTGTCAAAATTTGCACATCTTCAAAAGGCCACTTCAGGGTCCAAAGGTGAGTCATTCCCCAAAGACCTGATGAGATTAATGTTCACGCCTGGTACAAAAACAGCAGTTTTGGTCTCTAAAGCTAATTTCCTTCTTCATGACATCTTCACAGGAGGTGATTTTTTTATTTTCATTTTACTTGCCCATTGAAATTTTATTAAGGCTTATAGTTAGGCATTATTGATAGCATGCTGCTTTGAGTGACAAGGTGGGTGAGTGTATGTTTGCCACAAACCGGCATACACCAAAGTGTTGGGTCCTCATTAGTCTCGCTCACCAGACCTTTCTCCAAAGAAGAAAACTTGTCACCAAAAAACGCATGAAAATAGCCATAATCATCAGTCAGTCCTCACCTTCAAAGCCTTCCTCTTAAAAAAGTTACAACATATAGTTTGAAACATGAACATGTCTGAAAGCTATAAGCTGCCAAACAGGGTTACTTCTAATACTAGGACTAAAATCTCAACAGTAATGTGTCTTCATTTTAGTGTATTCCACATGGCTCATCAGCTGGTGAGGATACAGAGCTCTTGCAGTGGAGACTAAAAAATGATTTTGTATGCTGCCAGAAAATTATTTCTGACCAAATTTCAGATCCCAGCAGCCAACTCCCTCCTCTATTTTGAATGAGAGACACAACTTGGTTAAAATCTCGTGCAGTACGTGAAGTATTTAATATTTTCATCGATACAGGCAGCTGGTGCTTTTTCCCTGAGCTAATGCTACTTTGAGTCTAGCTACCCAGTTACAGCTGATCAAATGTGCCAGCAAACAGGGGGACATGTCAGCTGGTAAATTCAGCTAAACATAAGAAGTCTGCATTTGTCTTCAAATTGTTCAGAATTTTAAGTGGTAAATCTGGTGCTGTTATGCAATAATGTACATCCTTCACAAGTGCGGCAAAAATCATCTTAAATCCAGAAATGGGCATTGTGCTGCTGTGAAGCTTATTATTGAGTTGGATGGTTCGCCTCTCGCCAGTACACAGGTTTTTCAGTCTGTCTTTTAATTCATTTTGATGGACAATGCAGAATTCTTTTAAATACAGCGCTTGTGTCTGACCATCAGTTGACGAGAGGAATTCAACTGTATGAGTAGCATAATTCACTAATTCAGCTATTCAGTGTGACTAGCCTTGAGCTGAAGCACAGAGAGAGAACAATAGCTGCTGGGCATCTACTGTAAGTGCTAAGACTTTTGGGAAAGTGTCAAACTGTCAGGACTTGAGGCAAGATGGAAAAAAAAAAAGTCAGTGATTCACTCTCTGTCTGACTAATGACATCATTCATTAGAGAAGGAAAATGGAGGGTCAAAGTATGAAAAAAAAACAAGCCTGTGATAAAAAGATTTTCATTCCATTTGTTTATTTTTACATAGAAGCGTGCTGTGGTTCCCACTGGGTATTTACTGTCTGGATTTAACCATTGGAAATGTATTACTGTTGTTTTTGTTGCCTGTTCCTATGTTTTGCAGAGCAGTTAACATCACTCCTACAGTCTCCATGAAAAGCATGTGTGAGGCCATATAGACCTTTAACTATCTGGAAGCAATGGGCCAGTGAGAGGGATGATTCATGTTGACAGCAGAGCTCATATCACCCGGGGTGTAAAAGGGACATCGGTGAAAGGGAATGTACCATAATATGGATGCCATCATTAAAAACTGGGAGAGACTAAACATGACACAGAGACAGCCACAACACACACTGGTGAGAAACTACACATGTATATACATAGAATGCAGACAGGTAGAGTGCATATAACTCTATCTCTCCTGCAAGCACACACACTTTTTCCACAATTTGCAGAGCTTGCACAGGACACCTGAATAAACTTTGCTCATGGTTTAGGAATAATAGCTCCGTGCAATCCTAATATCTGCACCCACTCCATCATGTGAAAGCCATTATATTGGAACTGATTTCATAAATATGCTCTTATCCAGTCTGGGCAGACAAATCAGTGGGACTTTATTTAAACACAAACGATTTTCTCCCAAAGCCAGAAAAGGTGAACACATCCACAAACCTGGCACCACTCACGCTGCTTTTTCCACCTTATTTGGTGCAGTTAAATCAAATCCTCGCCTGTCTAACTTCTTGTTTTAGCCTCCCGTTAGGACTGGAGAATGCTCCAATCAAATAAGGTCTGCATGAAACAACAGCTCCCTGTGAAATGGAGACTTTCAAGTGAATCCTGGAGAGGGCAATTCAAGGTGAGAATCCGATCCAAAAAAAAGGATTGTGTCTTACAAAATCCACCATAATCTTGATTAAATGATTCTTTTTGGCTGCTTTACTTTTCCTACTCCTTCCTACCACATGCCTCCCAAACCATCACTTTGTAGCATTAAAGTCACTGTGAGATTAAAAAATAACTTCCAGATATTAACTATTTGTTTGCCCTTGCTCCTATTTAAAGTGTGTTGCGAGTCAAAGACGGTCTAAATGGCTACAAATGGTGCATGAACAGGAACAAAACATAAAAATCCAGATAATACAACACAGACCTGCAACTTTCGAAGTTCATTTACTTGCAACATAATATAAGAATAACCTTTTTCTAAGACACAACAGATGCATCTTAGTGGTTGTGATTTACCCTTTTGTAAAATCCATAAATTCTGACAGCTCAAGATTAATAATGTTTTGTGCAATAAGCAGCTGACCTGAGCAATTGTGTGACTGATTACAAATAGTTGCTTAAATGCCACTGTCAGTTGTTGATGGGAAACAAGACTGAGCCAATGGAAAACTGCAGCACAGTTTCTGATTTGGGCTAATCCAAACAAACCAGGTGAGAAGAGGTGAAGCTGTAAATCCTTCGAGAGCACAAATTTAATATCCACAGGAATGGAGAATGGTGCTAAGAAGAGCTAAGCATGAAGGGATCCAGGGATTTTCTGGAAATGAGGAAGCATATTTTGGCTCCTGACTAATATAGCTGTTTAAAAATGTAGCTGATTTCCTCATGCACCTCAAGCAAACATTTGTGTGAAGCCACAAAATGAGGCTGACATGCATTTTTTATGAGGAGACTCCAGCTTTGACTTCTGGTGACATCATAGGTCTGAGAGTCAGTTCTTTGGTTTTGTAGCCTCCAGTAAATTCTCCCTGTTGGAGTTATTTTGCAGCGTGAGAGACGGTATCTGAACAGGCTGATTGATTATTTAATGTGCAGATATGCAGGTTAGTGGTAGTGATTTGTGAAAATAAGACCCAAATAATTCACCACCCATTCAGAAACTTAGCTACCTTAAAGGAGAGGGACTAAAATGAAGCTCTACTGACATCTAGTGTTAAAAGGTAAAACTGAGTTGGGACAAGCTGATTCAAAGAGGTGGAAAATCACATTCTTTACTTATATAAAATAGAAATACCTGAATAACAAGTAAGGTCTTAGTATTGCATAACCGGATTCTCCACCTTCTTTCTAAGCCTGTTTTTACAGTGTAGAGAGAACGTTTTAGACTTATTTTTTAAAGTAAAATGTTTTAGACATGATATTTTTTCAGGCAAGAAAGAATAATTATTGGAAAGTAAAAATTAATTGGCTTAATTGTTATCTAAAATGATCATTAACATAGTTTTTTGGGAACAAAATATTCTGCATTTGAGCTATAGACCTAATAGTCAAGATAATGTGGAGCATAAAGTAGCATCAAATGGAAGTAGAAAGTAATATACTTGATTACAGTGGTTTATTCCAACACCATAAAGCTGAAACCATATACCAGAAACACAGTAAACAAATATCAGACCAGACTGTATCAGGAGATACTCAAATATTGAAGGATCAAGACGTTACATACTTTTGACTGAGCTCTGAACTTCAGACAAGTAATGTTCATAATATTCACTTCAAACTAACTCTGGATTCTCCAGAGCCCAATGAGCTCCTGAGCCTGTGCTCAGCCTGTTTAGTATTCTAGCCATGGATGAAATGTGGATTTACATCAATTTACTGTAAACTCTTTCTTAAGTATTAACTTTTCTTCCTCTGAAGATTTAAAACTGTAGTTTATGCTGTTGTGTTCCTCCACTTTTCACAAAGCAGTCGAGTGTGGAACATTTTGACTTGTCACTGTAGGAAATGCACTGATGTTGCTGATAATATTAATGATGGCTCTGTTGGATCTGAGTGGCACAGCACAGTGTGACAGTGAGCCAGCATGATGTGCAATGCCAGGAACATTAAACTAAAGCCGCTAAATGCAACTCAGCCATCGTTCATTTGATTATTTATACCTGTTCCTTCTGGTGTAAAATATAACCTCACTACTGCTTTTTATTTTTTCAGTAGTTCAGTTAACATTAACAATACCAATATAGCAATCAATTAGCCTTTTAAAAATCTATAAACTAATAACAACAATATGAATAAAGATAGTATAATTTAAAAAAAAAAGATAGTATAATAAAAAAGATAGTATAATATAAAAAACATAAATATGACTTGAATATAAAATCTACTTATTAAAAACAAAAACAAAATGAAGTTCAAAAAGTAGCTGTTATGTTAACGTTCATCCGTTTAGCGCTATGCAGTATCTCTATCATGGATGGTCTGATACTGTACCTCCATGGTCTCTATGGACGTTACGTTACGTACGGAGGTATTAACGGCACTTCCGGTTTTGGGTGTGCGGCGCAGAGTGGGCGCAGCATCCACAGATACAGAGAAAGACGGCGACAATGGCCGATATATCACTGTATCTCACCAACGTAAATGTGTCGATAGGACAGGACATGGCTGTGGAGCAGGTCAGTAAACAGCTCTCTCTTTTATTCTCACCGCAACCTCTCGTTTTGTTCACTAACCTCGGCTAATGATGTCGCTCGGTGCCCGTGTTAGCTGCTGCTGCTCTTGTTGCCTGGTGATGTGTTTTTAAGGTTCAGCCCAGTGGGACACATATTAGTATTCGCAGATTCGTGACATCCATTGAAATCACTGTACCCAAAATGGACGTTCAAAATTACACAAAGCAGCAGATACCCACGTCCAAATTCCACGTAAACTCATAAACTTTCCTCTAGACAACACCGTTAGGAAAGAATCAAAAATAACAAAGTAATACATTCAAACCAGCTGGTTACAACAACGTCCTTTTTTTTTTTTTTTTTTTTTTTTTTTTTTTACGGTAACTGTTAAAACGCTGTGAACAACTATATGATTTGTACGTTATTTTACTAAAGAAATTTCTGGTGTTGAACATTTTAATGATCCTGTTTCCATGGCAATTACGTAGGTCAAGATAGATTTACAGCAAGTCATACCAGACGTCAAGGCTGCACAAATGTAAGATAGATCACATCAGTCAGTTGTTTAGAATAACAAAGACTGTGCAAAGGCAACTTCTTCATCATAATTTATACAATCACTGATTAAATTGAATAGACAGGGTTTGACAGCGGT
>OMNW01012255.1:23592-38951 GCA_900303245.1 Selene dorsalis | reverse complement strand
GATTTTCCTTCAGATATTCAGCACATGCAGAGCAGTGTAAAAGCCTCCATCAACAGGTGGTTGACCAGTATAGCCCCGGTGGAACCAGCCCCCACTCAGGAACCAGCCCCCACTCAGCGTGGACTCTGGCAGAAAAGAAATGTTTAAAGAATTACATGCGTGGCAGTTTGTTAATTAATACATTAATCAGCTGCCAGGTCTCCCATCTTGTTTCAACCATCGCACATATGTTAGCCACACACTTGTAACTGGTGATTACTGATCGGCTGGTTATTTCCTGCAATAAATAGCGCTTGGATTTCAATAACTGCAGAAAACAAATGATAAACCAACCATTTTTCCTTGATTAGCTTTTGGGCAATTTCCATTCTGGAAACGGCTGGGTCTCCTGCTAATCAAAGAAACATCCACCACATCCTCATTTAAAATCATGACTGCCAACATCAACAAGAAATAAGAATACGTGGAAGCTCACAGTCATGTTTGTCTGAAGTGATGAAAGATGAAAAGCACATTGACTTACTTTTCCTACTATAATATTGATAGATTGCGGATAAATTGTTGCTAAGTAATTGAGATATTATGTTTTCTGGCACCAATGTGTAAATCCTAGCAAAAAACACAGTTCCCTCAGTGGTGCTCATGCTTGTGCACCCTGAATAACATGTGTTCAGCTCTGTAAGGCAATCATTTGTTTCTGAAGCTTTATATTAGCTATCACCTGCTTGTGTTCTGTTTTGGCTGTTGCCGGTCAACATGGGCTGATTTCCTGACTCATTAACAGGTGTAAAGCAAAGTGTCAGTCAAAAGTACATCCAGGTATCCAAGCACCTGACTGAGCTTTATATTGTCAGGATATCTTTTTGAATCTCGTCGCAGGGCTTGATAATTTGTATTTTATAAGGCAACATGTTTTGAATTGTTGCCTGTAGGTGATATTGACTCGGATGCTGTTTTGTGATTTTTTTATGCGACATCCTCAATGTGGGATTACACCTCACAGGCACAGGAAGACTTGGCATTCATGAAAATTATGAATCTGTTAACTACATCTACAACACAAAGAGTGGCATATGTAAACAAACATCACTGGACAACCTGACACATGGCCGTCACTTAAGCTGGAGCATGTGTCGCCTGTTGACACTTCTCAACTGTGTCTCATCATCTGGTTTTAGTCACGATTTTGCACAAGATCCTACAACTTGCAACAGTGTTTTTATCCAAACTTGATACTTGTGACTGACTTCCTCATAAAACAGTCCCATAGTAATACATACTGTCTTTGTTTTTTTGTTCATGCTGTCTTTTTAGACTCTGTGTCAAAACCTGAATAGGGACTTTGAGAGTGTGGAGTTGGGAGAGCTGGACAAGAGAGAAGAGCAGCAGCAACAGCAGAGGGAGAAGGTTCCTCGCAGGATCATTCATTTCTCCAGCGGGGAGACCATGGAGGAGTACAGCACCGATGAAGAGGAGGGAGAGGACAAGGAGCCGGAGAGGAAAGACTTACTGTCCTCCTCAGTCGATGCGGTGAGGGTGAGGAATAGCGGACGGACTGGGGAATTCTTGTTTGTGTGTGGGTACAAGGAGCTTAAATGAGGACAAGGGAAATGATGGAGAAAGGATCATGTGTGAGAGGGACAAGGAATTCTTGTTTTCTGAGTAAATAATTCAAATGAGAAGCAGCAGCAGCATAAATGTAGTTCTTTACGCAGCTATCGCAGTGACTGTACTTTTTTATGTTGCAGTCAAAGATGACCTGGGGTCCGTACTTCTGGTTCCACATGTGGAGAGCTGCCACATCCACCATCTCAGGTTTGTACATTAAAGACATTATTTACAACCTCAGAGGGTCTGCATCACGCTGCTGGGTCAGTGTGTCACCCTGAGTGGAGATCAACCCCAGGGTAACGTCAGAAAGTACTGGAAGTCATCATTCCTCCAGGTGTTTACCATAGAGTAACAAATATCAAAATGAAAAGAGACAGTTTTATAACTAGATTATCAGACTTCTTTTTGCTTCCTATGGTAAAAATGGAAGAAATGGAAGAAACATACAACAGCAAGTCCACACTGGTTTTAAAAAACACCAGCACAGATTAATGAAGGGTAATTATAGCTACACATGAACTGTGCACATTGTTGTTCACTGTTGTGCGCTTAATTAAATCTTAAATCTTAGTTTCTTCGTCATGCAGTTAAAAAGAACAACTCCCATTTAAAATAAGTAAATGATCTCATTATCTGTTCATAGATCATTTATTTTACACTTTTTTACACTGACAACTTATTTTAGAAAACTCATCATGTCGAAACCTCCAGGTGTGTTTGAGTGAGGTGCTGGCACTTTTTCAAGAACAACCAGAATAACACACTAACACAGGGCTCACTCAGATTCATTTCAGTACTCTGAGATAGGACTGTGCTAAGC
Source organism: Selene dorsalis (assembly GCA_900303245.1). Classification (NCBI taxonomy): domain Eukaryota; kingdom Metazoa; phylum Chordata; class Actinopteri; order Carangiformes; family Carangidae; genus Selene; species Selene dorsalis. Next base: position 36,520 of record OMNW01012255.1, on the reverse strand, counting down.
ATGTGTGGCCATCCACCTGTGGTTGGGGTTCCTCTGTATGGGCCTGGGTTGTGTAGCGACTTATCTCAGTATATTTTCATTGGAGATATAGGATGAGACAACACCACTGATGTTGGTTTTGTGTGGTGTTGCAATACACAGCCTGTTGCTTCCGTAAGGAGCAGCGGAGCACATCTCCTTTCTTATCCTGGTTTAGAAGAGGAAAACTATGCTTCCATTATTGCGGATGGTTCTCTGAGAGGGTCTGTTTTATTAAATAAAGCCTATTTATTTTACTTATTTTGAATTTCCATGTTGATGTGCTTTGCAGGTGGATATTTTCAAACAGGAAATGTTTGTCTGTTGCTATTTTTATTCTATTTACATTTACATTTATCCATTTCCATTTATTATTTCCGTAGCGGTCTGAAAAGCAGTAGAGTGAAACCTGTGTTCCCCATCTATTTTATTTCCACCGGTTATTGTTGAAAACAGCTGAATGAGCCTTTTTTTATTTAGTATAAGCTTTATGTGATTTTTCAGATGTACATTTTAACAGGAGGGGGAACCCCGCCAGCATTTTGTTTGTTAATAGAGGTTCTGCTCCAAATCACTCAGCACTATTTCAGTATAGTTGAATCCCCTTTGTGGGTGGCAGGCTAGAAGGTGAGCTTTCAGATTTGGTGTATTTGTTAGTATGGATATTTCTGTGGAAAATTCAATGGACTAAATTTAGAGACATTATGAATGATTGACACAGCTGACACTTAATGCTGCATTTGTACCGTTAACAGAGGATTGAATACGTATGTCACATCTTACAAAGGTACTGTAAACTAAAGTCATACTCACTGGTTATTCCCAACAGGATGCTGCATCATTATGGCTGGGTGTTTTGCATTATATCCTGTTTCTCTTTATTATTTTCTAGCATGTGACTACCTGGGTGAGAGGATGGCCTCTCTCTTTGGGATCACATCAGCCAAATATCAGTACGCCATTGATGAATACTACAGGATGAAGAAAGAGGTATGCTGCAGGAAAGTTCTTCAGTTCTGAGCGCATGTTGTTGTTGTTGTGGTTGTTTTGGATTCATCAGTCCGCTGATGTCATTCCCTGTTCTGTCCTTGTGTCAGAGGGAGGAAGAGAAAGAGGAAACCCGCTTGTCAGAAGAAGCAGAGCGATCCTTCGACCAGCTACAATCTCAGGAAGATGAGGACGAGCCAATCACCGCGACAGACCCAGCGGAGGTGTCCGCCACCGCCACGCCTCACCACGACGTGAGCTATCAGATTGAGAATGAAAATCAGGTGACTTCGAGCACCATCAGAGTCCCCGCTATCGTCACAGCAACTTAAGCATCCTTAGACAAGGACATTTGAGCTTTCATGTGTGTTTGTTTATTAAAGAAGGAACACTGTCTTGTTTCACCAAGCACCGTTTGGTTTGTGTATGACACAGCTTTAGATGGGCAGTGCTGCTGTATGGTGGTTGTTTGGCAACGAGTGGTGGTGGAGTTACCCCCTCTGACTACGAGGTGTCCCTTTCCAACAGTGTAGCAGCTGATAAAGTAACAGCTGGATAATGTTGCGACATCCTGCTATGAAACAAGTTGTGAAAAACATACAATAAGAGTCCGAAAATGTGACCAAATGTGCCAGTTTGTCTGCTAATGCGTCGTGTTGTTTACACCGTTTGCCCACTCAGACCAACAGTTTTCCATTGTGGCTCATTATTACATTATCCAACACTTGCTGCTTTGTTAGTTGCTACAGCAGCCTCCCAAATGTGAGCGTTTGCTGTGGAGTGAAGGTCATATGTTGCTCCCCTGTGCCTCTGATGGACCAGACACTGTGCCTAAATCACCAACACAGCCAAGTCAGTGCCAGATCTAGACTAAACATATATTTGAAAATGATTTCAAGTGTGTAAAGACATGAATTAGCCTTTGATTTGAGCATGATCACTCCACTTTGGGTCAAAGTTTTCAGATATTGTATGTGTTTTAACAGCTATTTTGTCCAGATCTGGTCAAAACGGTGCGTAGTTTCTACACCTGGCTGCACCAAAGAGCTGGCAATTTTAACACGCCCTCACCTGTTTATCATTGTCTGTATTAATGGTTATTAAGCTTGTATTGCACTGAATGTCTGTAGAAGCACTGAGCAGATTCAGCCTTGGTTATGGAATCAACTGTGGACCACGACTAACAGACAAAAAAAAACAATGAAAACGGGTTTAGGTGTTCTATGTTGCTCTTGCTGTTTGCCTCATCTACTACAGAACATGTTGTAGTAGATGTGGTGTGTGGGCCTTTAATAAAAGCAGGGAGCCTTGTTACACTAAGTCTGTATAAAGACATGCAAACTTACATTTTTAACATTTTTTAGTACAGTTTTTTATATTTATGTATTTATTTACCAAACTGACTGCATTTAATTTATGTATTTATTTTCTATTGTTCTAACAAGCAACACTGTAATGAACCGTTAATAAAGTCATAGTTATTGTCTGACTTTCATCCGGTCTGTGCTGAAGTTTTTCCTTTCCAAATAACGATTATCAAGTTAAACCGGTCCAAAAGGAAAAATCTATATTGTTTTCCTAAGTCAACGCTGGCGGCTCTGCTGCGCTGTCTGCTGCTGAGAGGCTCATAATGGTGCTACAGTGTGAGTGATGTGACTGATCTTTGTTGGCGCTAACAAAGAGCCTGTGTTAGCGCCCGCTCTGAGGTCAGAGACTCTGTCCACTCGCCACACAATGTCACCATTCTCAGGTCAGAGTGGGTTCCTGTGGTCCTGAATGACCCCCACAGCTGCCACGCCCCTCACTGCAACAGACACAACAGTCAACATGACACACTCCAGCTCTCTAATGCTCACCACGCTAAGCGATAGCCTAGGTGTGATGGTGGAATGAATGTGGTCGTGAACACAATTGTGAATGGTGTTATTTTGTCACAATGCCTGCATTAAGTCATTATGATAGAAGAGAAGAATGCAAGACTGTACACTGCAAACATAGCCGTCCGATCAAGTGATTTCATTGCTAGAGGCCTAATTTTCTTAAAACATTTGGAAAAACTTGAATTCAGACCAAATCTCTGTTTAAAGATTTGAATATAAAAGAGGACAGAATAAGACTAGACTGCTGCAGTAGGATCAGGATGACTCAGTTCTAATTAAAATACTAAAATAGATTTAAATAATGTGATTTTCTAGGTCTCTGTGCCAGCAACATGACAGGATGTATTACGTTTTCAGGCTCTACTGCCTTTTTTTCATTCCGTGAATGCAAAATATCTCAGTAATGTCTCATTAGATTTTGGCGGTCGAAGGTCAAGTTCACTGTGACATCACAAAACACTGTTTTGCCCTCTTGACTGTCATATTTTCAAACCACAATCAGGGGATTACGAATCTGGCACAAAACTTGATGTGAATTAAAAAAGGGAAATGATTAGAATTTGGAGGACAAAGGTCAAGTTCACTGTGACCTCTGAAAAATGAGGTGATGATATTTTGTATCCAAAAGGTCAAAGGTCAACTTCACTATGCTCTCGTGCTGTAAGGAAGGGGAGATTGTGAGCATATATTTCCTGCAGCGGGTCTGATAAGTTAAGGTTTATGACCATGGGGAGGTAATTCTGCTTTTTCATTTGTTTTGAAGAAATAATTCAACAATTTATGAAATGTGTTTATTTGCTTTTCTTTCACAGTTCGATGAGAGGGATCAATACCACCCCCACCCTCACACTTATTGTAAATAAGCATCCACAGGCAGCCATAGCAGTTAAAATTTCAGTTTATCAAGTCATTGAAAACAATTTCACTTTCACTGCCTGAGAGCCTAAAACGGGACTAAACAAAGCTCTTTGCCTGTATTTTCAGACTTAATGAGAGGCTAAATGATTTATGATGGAAGTGTTTGGCAGTGGCTGACAGGAAACCTATGTTTCCCTTTCAGTATAATAGCTGTTTTCTGGGAAACAGAAAACAGTTATATGTTCTACAGCTCATTTAGACCGGATGTGAAATTATACATGTGGAGACTTTTAATCCTTACGAAAGTGCAGCCTGTAGGTGGATGACCCTCCATGCGGTGACTGAATACATGATGCAGTGGGTCATTATGGCGGTGCCACGATGAGACAGTTCATCTCTAACATCGCATATCTTCACATAGCAAAGTCATTCCACGCCACAGCCGGGCCACACAGGGCAGCCTCACACATCATCCACACTGACAGACAGTACCACCCACTGACTGCCTACACAGCCAACCAGCCTACTCACATTTCTTTAGTTATGTTTTCAGTCTGGGATAGCACAGATAGATGTTTTTGTTATGAGCACAAATAAAGATGTGAGCCCGAAGACAAGGCCAAGTCAGCTCCTCTGCTTTAACTGAAATACACTCGAATTCCACTGAAAAACATCTTCTGGCTGTTTTTATCTGTATTAATTATTTAGATGTTTTTCAGTCAGTTATGTACATAGATAAAGCGGCAATTGAGGTTTCCCTTTCTCATTGCACACACTGTACGTGAACTGATTCTTCAAGAGATTCTGATTTATTTAAGTTGCAAGTCTCCACATACTTAGGGAGATTTGGTCCAGTGGAGATAATAATTAAAGACATATCAATTTCTTTTGACCCCATGATCCACCTCTTTGACTAGACTTCAAAGGTTCAGTCATCTGCAGTGTAACTGTATATGTTCTTAAAATAGATCTTGTGAATATGCAGCATAGGTTTATACTTTGATGACACACACACACACACACACACACACACATACACACACACATTCACCTGACTCTTGACTAACATAGGTTTTTAGGTTTTATAATGAGTTTGTACAAAAAAATGTAATGTTAAGGTCCTACCACTCACCTATGTTAATGTATTATAGGGAGAAGAAAGGTGTGTAAATAACATTAATCCAAAAAGAGGAGCTATTTATTAAAAAATCTGATGATTTTTGTGTGAATTCATTAGTCAGTTCATATTACACTAAAAGATTTATACCACTTTCTGTTTCCAAAATGTTATTAGGTATGTAACTCCATTAAGGTCAGAGACAGACGTTACCATTCATTCGACAAATCTGGATCAAACAGTGAGCTCCATCTAAGCAGCTGTTGTCTGTTGATTTCAGCAGCGTTAGACCAAAAGTAATTGGCTGTGTCCACATTTAAGAGACGGTAAGATACATTAAATGGATTAATAATTTACAAAGATAGAGGCAGTAGTGTCTTCAGCATCTATGTGAACAACTCATCAGACCTACCACGTGACTTTTTCTTCTTTTCTTTTTTTTACAAGCTATTGCTTTGGGGATTTTTTTTCTTTTATTATGATAGGACAGTGAAGTGAGACAGGTAAATCAGGGAGAGAGAAAGTGAGAGGATGTCACAGAGCAAAGGCCCACAAGCCAGAATTCGATTGTATGGCCACTGCAATTAGGACAAAACCCACCTGCAATGTTACTTTAGCTTGTCTCTCCTTTCTCTTTTAGATTGTGCAGTGCTGTATGTGTATGTTTTCTGTCTGGATATTACTGTCTGACAGAGAAAACAGCAGTTCCCCCTCAGTCCACTGGAGGGCAGTACAGGATTTAACAGCAGAGACTGACCAGGGTTACTATAGATCATGTTGTCAGTCAAGTTGAAACAATGCATGGAAATAAACTTTGAAGTTTTTTTTAGACTATAGGGAAGTTTACATAACTGGCCTAAAGTCAAACAATGTGGCAGCAATGAAGTAAAAAAGAAAATCCTCATAAAATAGTAAAACAAAGATGAATGGAAAACATTATAAGACACATGTAGGCTACTGCTTTCCCTTTTCAGATTTAGAATTTGATTATGAGAAGTTGGTTTTATTTATGCATGTCAGTCACGGGTTGTGCAGTGGTGCAGCAGAGAGAAAACTGACTTCATCCTCACGTCTTCCCTGTGGAGGACGTGAGACACTCAGCAGTCATCAGGGGATCTGTGATTAAGGGGGAAAATCCAGAGATGAGAATTCACAATGCCATTCCTTGTGACTTAGTGTTTACTGGCACAGCCATGAATGTGTGTGTGTACGTGCACACGCTTGTGCTGCAGCATATGTGTTCATGGGGTTTGTCCCAAATGTTGCTTGACTTTGATGTGCCACACATTGGCCCCGTGTCGCCTAATGCTTCAAGCATACCTGACTTTTTTTTTTTTTTTTCAGCTTTCAGTGGTGGGGGTGGGGACACAGGGTGTTTTACAGTTCTGGGGAGGCCGGTTCAGCAAGCAGGTTCACTTCTGTCTTACTCTAAGGTGGTACACGTGTCCCGCAACCACACCTGACTGCCATATGTGCTGCCACATTTACTCTGACTGAGATTAATTAGAGCTCGCATGCAGTTAAGTCACTCCCACTCTGCTGTTAGAAATAGTTAACATGAGTGCACTTTGTGCTGTGGATGCAAAACGTCCAGCAGAGCAATATGGTGCTTTTTTGACTTATGATACAAAAAATATCCAGGTAGGTTTGAAGCAACAAAAAAAAATCCTTGAGATGCAGATGCCTTTTTAAAAAAAGGAGGACAGCTGCTCCTCAGTTGTAAAACAGACATGTATATAAATGGAAACAGAGACAGAGGCGAGGAAGCAAAGACACAAAGGGACAGTGAGACATATAGAAAGACATAAGGAGGGAGGATGATGAGAACAGCAGAAGCCCCTTTGATGTGGGCCTCAGCGGGGCCTTGTGTGTCTAAGACGAGGCAGGCCTGCTGAGGGAAGGGGATTTCCAGCGCTGCTTGGTCTCCTGTCTCACCTCCTTAGCCTTTGCTTCCTCCGTGGGCTATGGCTTAAAAAAAAAAAAAACAACACAGACACACACACAGAGCCTCTCTACACTGAGACAAAGCCTCCACGGCCAACTCTGACGCTGGAATGACAGGCACTGTCGTTTTATCACCACATCCCTTCAGGGGGTGAAGAAAAGGAGAATCTGCAAGGTGGAGTGTGGGTGCTTTGCTGTGGGTCATCTAGTTCCTTCTCTTTAGGTTTGCATGTTACGCGATAACGCCGTGCTATTTTCAGCTTTGCATCAAAGAGTTTTGAAATTGCTTGTGTATGTCCTTATTGAAACATCCTTTGAAGCATCCTTTCTTGCATTGAAATTGTATTTGCAATCCACAGTCTGCAAGACCTATACAACATCAGCATTTGAATATTCACTACAACTCACTTTGAGATTCTTTCTCTCACATGCACAGAAAACATCCTACATGCATAATTATGATCTCAACTCCATTACTGCAAATACTCCACTGAATGTTTTCTCACACACTTTGCGCTCACTCACTCACGCACAGCCTGTCTGCACACAGTGCCCTTTACACACCCAAATACACATGCACACACCCAAATGCAGAAACATGCACTTGACTGTCAAAAAAAAAACTACACACACGCATGCACGCACACACGCTCACATGTACGTACACAAGGTTGTGGAAAGTCCCTGGCACAGGCTTCCTCCTATCTCAGCTGCAAGTCTGCTAGTACAGGTGGCTGTTTCAGTGACAACAAGCCTAAGACAACATGACCTCCGACCCATTCTTCACCAGCTGCTCGTGCATAAATTCACTTGTGGTTTGTTTTGAAAAATTAAAAAAAAAAAAGACGAGTGCAATTAAATTTACATAAAAAGACATTGACGTGACTGGAAAGCCTCAAGTTCATATAACATCTACACTGTGAAATGTTTCAGGAGCCTGCTGACTTTCTAAATCTAAACAAGACCAAGAATGACCATGTTCTCAAACAACCAAGGCTTCACTGTAGTTAAAATGTTATATAACCCAATATGCACTCCTTTTATGATTGATTAGATATTCTGAATCGAAACCTTTCTTTTTACAGAGCCTTTCAAGAACCTTGAAATTCGGTGCAAGCTGTTTGTGTACCTTTTTTCTGTTTTCTGTCAAACAGTGTATAAGTTTGATTTGATTTAAGGTAGTATATAATATAACAGATGAGGAATGTTTTTGTCCTTTGTCCATCCTTCTCTGTCTTTTCTTCATGCTATTTGATTGTTCTATGGTCATACTGCTGGGGATGTTTTTCCCCCTGAAAATGAACCCGTCTGTGATGAATGCACATGCACATTGCCTTTGTGTTTTAATTCGATTGATTGATTTAAGTTACATTATTTTTAAGTTAGTCCTTGTTTCTGCAGAAAAATGCATCCACTGGGTGAATGGAATTTGTGAGTCAGTTCCTTGATCAATAGATGGGTCTGACAGTATCTCAACTTAATCGGTGTCAAACACATTATGAGTCAAGCTCCCGTCAACCATCCGCCAGAGCACACAGTGTGTCTTTAATCACTGCTCTGTCCTCATCTGGACACATGTCACAAGTGATGGATGTCTGCAGTTTGCAAAAAGTCCCAGTGCAAAAGTGATCTCATTTGTTTAGATATACTTATATCAGTGAGTGATGTCAAAGTCAGGTAGTGCGTATGATAATGTCACACTTTTTTTATATATATGATAAAATAATAACTTTGTTGGTAGTTGACTAATGAGAATCTTGTGACAAATAACACAAAATATCAGTCTGAAAAACAAGACTTAAGCACAAACTGATGCAAAAATAAATACAAGGAGACACACAGAGACATAAAACTACAGTGAGATGCAAAACTACCAGTAAAGGACAGTGCATGACCCCAGAGAGATACAGCAGACAGAACAAAAACAAGACAAAATGCAACTTAATTACAATAATAAAACGAAATTCAAAACAACTGCAAAGAGACAGAGGTGCGTGACTGTGCTTACTTTAATGTGTACCCTGGTCTGGCCCCTGTATTCAAAAGTTTGTCAGCCTGTGGATTAGTAGATTCAAACGGTTAAAAATAATTGATAGGTATCCAGTCAAAGAACTGAGTCATTGTGGCTGACAATGTGCTGTCACACTCCACACCTTTAACTCCCTGGACACCAATTCCAATGTAATTTCCCTTTGGTACAAGGAGCAATACATCTGATTGTTTTGGCCTTTTGACTTGTTGTTAAAGGGTGTTTTATTTTGCAGGGTGGAGGCCTGCTCCCTTTTTCAGAATGGCTTATGTAACTCCTGGTCAGAGCCAAACGGTAGTGAAACATCCTCTGCAGAATAATGTCCCTGCATGGGTGGAGTGTGGTGCTGCAGAGGACATTGAGGTCCAGATGTATACTTTAGGTACTTTCCTCTGTAAAGAGCAACCCTCCTTCCCCCTCCATCTCCCCGCCCCAGTGTCTGTCACTCATTTTCTCAGATCATATATATATATACAGGCGGCAGTGCGAACACAGGTCTGAAACAGGAAGCAGTAAATATGTCAACCCCGCTCTGGGCCAATGACAAACAGCGCAGCGTGTGGTTCTCTGTTGTTGGGGGGAAAATGACAAAGGGAACTTTAACCCACTGGGCTTTTTGAAACATATATTTTAACATTCAAAGACAACATGGATATAGAAAAGTGGTATTCATAATACACAGCATTACAGGGAGAACAGAAGTTCATCATCTACAAGTTACCATCCATTAAATTTGATGGTCATGAGCACCAGGGGAGGATTTGCACTATGGAGGCCTCTGTTTAACTGCTGCAAGCAGGCCATCTAGTTAATTTTATTTGGTTGGTCACTTAAATGTTTAAGAAGTAAGGTTCAACTTTAATCTAGTTTAGTTTTTTGGGTTTTTTTCGGGGGCGGGGGTCTTGTTGAGTGACATCAGCCCTCTTGCCCTCTTTGTAGCTCTGTATTGGTCTCCACCAGCTCCTGCTCCACTATGTTGTGACTGTGTCCTGTTGTTGAGCTTTTTCCCTGAAACTGCTACAGGCTGTGTCTGGAAAATACGCTAAGTGGAGTAGTGACAGGGAAACCACAACAGAAAAGCTGCAGGACCAAACACCAAAACAAAGAGCTTAAGGACAGAAAAAGTGGTCTGTAAAAGGGAGCAATGGTTAGGGGTGATAATTCTCTGTGGGTTCATCACTGCTACCTCTCAGATTGTGCACAGTCATTTGTTGTTATGAAAATATCACAAGACATAATGATATACTATATGATGATATACTAAGAGCATAAATAGGCCAATAAACCATTAAGATTCTGTTTGATGTTCGACATTATATGAACTACTCCACTGAGCTTCAGCTAATTCACCTAATGCAGAAAGCAGAGCACAAAATCCTTTGAATTTCTATAGTTGGACTCATCTTAAAAATAAGAACATCAGCTCTGGTATAAGAACTGTCTCTTCCTTTGAAAGACAAAATTACAAAATGTGTACATTTATGAAAAGAAATTCATAATTCATAATAATTCACTTCACATCCACTTCACTGAATATATGACAAACCTGGGTGTGTCCAGTCACTTACAAGCTCCCAAAGGAGTGAGAGGGGTGGAGGTCAAGTGAATGGTGAGAATGTGAATGTTCAGGGAGGGAGGGGTAATGTCTTATAAGAGACCATGTCAAAGGGAGAATAGGAAGACACCGCCTACATAAACACACATACACATCCCAAACTGCCTCTGTCCCAGGAGAAATGGGAGAATGTGAAGAACGCCGTGTCCCAGAGGAGGTCGGGCAATGAAGCGCATCTCAGCAGAAATCATTGTCAATCAGAACATCTTGTTCTGAATCTTGAAATGTCCGTTTGTACAAGGAAATCTCCCAACATCCTGGAGGAGAGGAAACTCCCTGCTTTTGTTGTGGCCAGCCTACGCAGCAGCAAAACAATAGATATTTTTAGCTCCTTTGTTAAATTTAACCCACTTACCACCACTGTCAAAATGAAATTGCTATTTACATTTCTGGAGGCTTTTGAGTGGAGCATAAACCTGTCTCCTGGCTGTCGCTTTGATGAAAACACTTGTGGCCAAGATCTTTGCATTTTCTCTTTGTCATAGTCAGGACATGTGCGGTGAGGTATATTCAAAGCCCAGAATACCAAACAAGGCCTCATCGTTGAGTGCTTGTTATGTCTGTGCCTCATGCACAGTGCTGTATATTTACAGAAAGACCTGGCTCTTTTATCTTCCCTTTAAATTTCCTCAATACAAAAAGATCCCACGCCTTCTGCAGTCGCTACCAGACCAGCCTGTTTGTCTGTCTGTGGGGGGAAACAGTTCATGACACACAGAGGGAAATATGAGAGGAAGAACAGAGGGAGGCAGTCAGGCAACTCATTGTCCCAAGTTGAGGATTCAGCAGCACAAAATACATGGAGAGGCACAGTGAGAGAGGAATTCCCCCTGTAAGTTCAAATGATTGCAGATGTGCGCCTGGCCGACTGCTACTGCACACATTTGTGCCAGAAAGCTTCCCCGCAAGCCTCCTCTTCCATCCTCTGAGCCCTCCATGTTTCGTCTAAGACTGCTCCCTGCTCTGCCCTGGAAAAGCAATTAGGTAGGACACATGGCCTGGTGTAAACTACTACTCACCGGGCAGCCAGTCCACCGGCTGTGGCCAATCCACAGAAGCGTGTATCATGGGAGGCCTGAAAAGACCATTATCTTGGCAGCTGTGACCAGAGATTTGGCGGAGGGAAAGTTTTGGGGGATTTCAGGGGAAGGGAAAGATGCAGCCTCTAAGTTACAGTGCTACTGGAGGTCAGCAGAAGTCTGCCACTTCTGCAAAAAACTTTTACAGTTGTACAGTTTTGCAGGATTTGCACATTGTTAAAAAGGAGATTTTCATTTCTGGAAACTACTTCCCTAAATAAAGCACTCTTTCACCACGTTTTGTTTTGGAAGTCCTAACCTCATCTCCGACCCGCTCTCTCTTCCATCTCTAACTAACTCAAGTCATTAAGTTAATGAGTGAGTACAAATATCCGAGCAGAATGTTCTTTTACTTGAAGTACAGCATGTCCCGAACAGGGAACATTTCCTGCTTCTGCAAACTATTTTCATTCGATCGTAACTAGTTCTCTCACAGAATCGGCAATTATTAGTGCTTGTCATCATCTGGTGTATGCAAGTTTACTTCCTCAAGAGGAGTCACGCACCTGAGTCAGTCAGACTGCTTCATGCTCATTCACAGACAACAGGCTCTCCGCACAGGCAGGACACACACTCTGCGCATGTGCAAACACACACTAGTGGGAAATTCCCAGCAAAAATTCCACTCTAGCAGTCCTCTGTGAGCACATTCCTGCGTTTTTCATAACATCTCACTACTGAAATGAAAGTCAAATTTACTGTTGCGGGGCAGTTTTGAAGATCCAATGTGCCCTCCATCTACCAATAAATCTTGCTAGACTGAGGATATTGCATGTAAACGTATATCCCTGCAAGATGTCCTGAAGATCTCTTTGAGAGAGAGAGGCAGCACAAAAGAACAGGCAGAGTAAGACAGGAGGAACAGGAGGAGACCAAATGGTTTAACAGAAAATGAATTCTTCTGGTGCTATAAATGTAAAAGCAGCGCAATTCTGTCTGCTGATGCATAAGGTCATGTCTAAGCATAGACTCCATAACTGGCCAGAACACAAAATAGCATCATGACTAACTATTGTGAATGTACAGTCATATCAGCTGCATAATGTTTGGGAAGAGTTTTCTCATTCCAAATTCCCCTAGCATTCCCTGCAATGACTTCACAGCTATATGTATCTATTTATTTTCTAATCCTGTTTGACTATCTAAAATAACCAAATGAGATCAATGAGAACATGTTTTCCATTCGCAGACGACGTGGACACTAAATTAAGGGATGCAGACGGGTGTGAAACAGGGGGGATTTTTATGGGCATACAGTAGTGTGTAAAAAAAAGTGAGTCATGCTTTTTTGGTGACTTGGATCTGTCACAGTCCCCCCCCCCCAAAAAAAGTGTGCCCCAAGTGTGTCTATTAAGCCGCGGTCTTGCATTGGGATTGCTCAATATTTGGTTACACAACAGT
>OMNW01012255.1:8057-18464 GCA_900303245.1 Selene dorsalis | reverse complement strand
GGTCAGGTCTAGGTTGTGAAATGTGAAAGCAAAACAGATGCTGATGCTTGAGGTTTTGCCTTTTAGCCAGACCACACAATAAGACCCGAAAAAAGGTTTAAAGGAGAAGTTCCGTTTTTTGCAACCTGGACCTTATTTCTAGCATAAAATACGTTCATTTACTCACCCGAACAACTTTGGTGTAACTTGGAGTCCTTCGGAAGATATTTAGATCCACTCGAGATCTACGTATATCCATATAAGGGGAGTTGTTGGGGCAACAATGCAGCGTCTAAATAAGACATTATCTGCTGCGAAACTCCTTCATTTCACCAATATGTTGTTAAGAATCACCAGCACTATTCCCCTGTGAGTCCGAAGCGGCTCGGAGTTGCTTTGTTATTGTCATCCGGGGTTTTTTACAGGGCTTTTCACTGACCTACGACTTCGATGATGTCACTGCCATGCACCACCGCAGCATGGATCTAAATATCTTCCAAATGACTCCAAGTTACACCAAAGTTGTTCGGGTGAGTAAATGAACGTATTTTAACCTAGAAATAAGGTCCAGGTTGCAAAAAACAGAACTTCTCCTTTAATTAATTCATAGATTTATTGAAGTTCTTGTAATCCTTCCTCCGCATGTATGTTGCTGTGTTTGCTGTTTCTTTTGACCTGAAATTGCCTGACTTCATCTCTCTGCAGCACTATTTAATATTTGTGCAGGAGTAGACAAACATTTTGCAATAGTGGATTTTGTAAAATCTTTTGGTTGTGATGATTAAGTGGTTAACTGCAAATTATGTCATCAATGATCTAATCACAGACTGAATCTCTTTTAAAAATTGGATAATGACATGGCAACCAAAGATCGGGACTTTTTGCCACAAACCATAAAAGCCCCTGTAGCCCCTATATAACCCCTGTTGGCATCGTGAACCTAAGATTCAACTGCTCGTTGCTGATTGTGATATCACTCTGAGTATCTGTATGAGTCATTATCTGTGTTAGTAACATATAAAGAGGAAGCAAACATCCTCTATTCAGTTGTATAAGCTACCTGGAGACAGAAGGGAAAATCCCAGATGACACACGCACATTTGGTGATTTTTTTTTTTTTCAGGAAGAAGGAAACAGGAATTGAACGGATATCAAGTGATCCATCAGTGATTTTGTTCCACGAATAGAATACAAAAAACTTCTCGTATTCCATTGAAGAGGTTGCATTATCTTCATGTGGCTTGTTATATGATGTGGAAAAGTAAACCTGTGGTGAGGCTTCTCCTCCGTTTTCAGTTTCTCACAGTTAGATATAACGCAGCATTAGGTTTAAATGCAGGTTAAGCAGAAATTCTGCTGGTGTCTGTATCAGGTATAAAAGAACAGTAATGTAATAGCTGATGTATATGTAAATGCTCACTCTTAATAACAAGAGAGGCACTAAGGGCTAACAGTAAACCAACTATGCACTATAACTATCATGACTATAACTTTACTTTGTTACCAATCAGAGCATTACAATAAATAAAGTAACATATCTATTTTGTGTGTATAACATGCTTTGAAATTCACATTTAATGGAGTCCAATGTATGTTACCTTTTTTGAAACTTGAAGTGATTTTTTAGACAGTAACTAGGTAGCTTTGCACTTAATTCAACATTGTTACAACATGTGGGAATACAGTATACTATTTCCCCACATGTTATAATAAAGTTGTTAATTAACAACCTGATTCACCGGCTTCCTGTCACTACTAAAAGTTAAATATTATAAATATATAAGGTCCACATCCAGCAGACATCGTGACTAGTACGTTCTAAGCAAATGTTACTACACATGCACTTTTGCAAGTGTCTAGGTTGTCTCAGCATGTCATACAGGACATGTGGCATTCCACAGCAGCAGGAGCACAGGTGTAAATTATTACATGTCTGATTGGCTGTCAGCGTTCAAGCAGACTCAGGATGAGGCCATTGTTAATGTTATTAGTCTGTGCTCTTCCCCCTTAGGCCTGTTATGCTAAATCCTAATGTATGCAGTATGTAATATTCCTGCTTTGCTGTTAGAAAAAGGCAACATACTGACTTACTGTTATCTTAACATGAAATCATAAAATGTTTATTATTTTGGTTTCCACTGACCCCATTGCTCTGTGGTTGTTACATTTTCAATGTAAAATAGAGAACAGCTGTTCTGCAAACACCAAATACACGGTATATAAACGTTACACTTTCTATCCATATGTAGTCGAGGTCTTTTTATTCCTTGAGTGTGGTACGTCCTGCAGTACCTGTAGTAGATCCATGGTAGTAGTAGTAGCAGTAGTGGTAGTATGTGAATACCTCGGAGAACACAGCATGTTAGTATTATATCACCATGGAAACGAAGCGGGCCTCTCACACCGGATGAAGTTCTGTGCCTCCGGTTCAACTTCCGGGTGGGAATATTGTGCATGAAGTAAAATCTGCTTGCAAATTCATTTGGACGAACTTCTCGGCTAATTTAACCGCGTAAAATGTCCCGAGGCTCAAGTGCAGGGTTCGATCGACACATTACCATCTTCTCTCCGGAGGGAAGACTCTATCAAGTCGGTCAGTATGTGGATGTGTTCAGACAAAAGCCGGTTCGAGAGCTCACTTGTTTGCTAGCTAGCTAAATGCCCTGTCATGGTTCGATTAGCTTGTCTTTTAGGTGTTAAATAACATCCCGCCAAGGCGAAAGTAGTGTCACATACAACCATTAACATTTGACTTATGGTCTACTAATTGTTATTTTAGGTCTACTAATCTGGTAGAAGCATTAAACAAAGCGTCGGACATAACGGCTAGCTGGCTAGCAAGTTCATTAGCATGGTTAGCATTACAGTCAAGCAAGCTGATTCATTGCTCAAAGTGTCAACCTGCCACTCAGGCAAAAGTTACGGGTTTGGGAAGTTATTGAAATGACACTTTTAATTAAAATAATTAACCACGGTAGCACTTTGGCCCCAATGTTGTGCATATTTTTAATGTCACGATACGCGTTCATCGGACTTGAGCCGCAAATGTATTTTAAAATCCACTGTTTACATCTGCTGGATGGTTTTAATTCATGGAATTGATCTAATATTTCCTTAAGCTTAGTTGGAAATAGACAGGACTATTGTTGATGGCCTCTAAACAACTACAGATAGGATGTGGATCCTGGTTTTGCTTCACAAGCACTAAACATAAACAAAATGTATATATTTTTAATTTACAGGAGTATTTGTAAATCCCCATGAGCTATAAATTTAACAGATAGTCCTCACTTGACTGTAACATGTAGTGGTGTTAAGAATTCATGGTCAGGTGACCAGTTCATTACCTGTTGTCTCAGGTTTCCTGCTGATGAGTCTGTTTATATGTTGACTGTCCCAAGACATGCTGTACTTGTTCATGACCATTACCTCTGACATTCAGTACTGTTGTAAGATGAACATGTATGCCTGTACTCCTGCTTGTTTGCAGAATATGCTTTCAAGGCCATAAACCAAGGTGGACTCACATCAGTAGCGGTCAGGGGGAAGGACTGTGCGGTTGTTGTAACACAGAAAAAAGTACCGGTGAGTTGATATCTGGTATGGTTTTCATCCCTGTGTGCTCACATCACTCACAGGGACAAGGTGCATCCTCCTGCATTCAGGACAGCTGGTCCTGTTTCCTTCTGTGGCAGCACTCATGCTGAAAGCTGGATTTTTTTTTCTCTTTTGTGCTGTTTGCATGTGTATTGTCATGGCAACTCAATGTGAGTCATTAATTATATATTCATGAGAAATGCATTACACTACACTTCAGTTTCTCTCTGCTGGAGAATCATAATCTAATACTAAAATGGTTCGTTCATTTTTCAGAATACATCAACCATGTAGTTTATGTGAGAAAAAGCAGAAGTAGAAATGTAGATATAAATGTTATATAAGTCAAATTTAGAAGAGTGTAAAGTGTGCAGATTTTGCCATAGCATTTAGTTAGTCTGTATTTTACATTTATATTAGGTGAAATCTACATTATGTAAGAACAATAGTTAATTTAAAATAACTATTATATACAACTTTGTTTTTACCTGACAATACAGAATGTAAAAGGTTTAAACCAGTTAAGGTTTGGTTGAAAAATACATACATGTTGTTGTTGTTTTTTTGTTTGTTTGTTTTTTTATTCCATTTTGTTTGTTTGTTTTGATTTTGTACTTGAGTCAGTTACAAATAAGGGTTTTGCCAACCCTTATTTGCAATTCAGAAATGTCTTAAATAGTTTTTAAAGCATGTAGCAGATTTGTTGAAATGTACATTTTGTACTCATGTTGGCCCTATCAACTGAATTACATTTGAAACATTATATTTTAGTTAAGCTGATCACTGGAATATACACTTGACAAGTAAATCTTTTGGTAACGATGAGGTCACAGTCACATGTTCATTATTCCTCTCTCCCTTGAAACAGGACAAGCTCCTGGATGCCTCCACAGTGACGCACCTTTTCAGAATAACAGATAATATTGGATGCGTAATGTCTGGCATGACAGGTGAGAAAAACTCTGCTGTTGGAAATGAAAGTTACTAAGCCATTTAACAGTGTCTGTTTTAGATCATAAAGTCTGAAAAAATTCTGGGTTAAATTTGATTTACAAAAGACTACTGTCAGTGTAGACACTGTGGGATTTCCATCAATTTTTTGTCTTACTCAGAGGCTCCTTACTGAGCAGCTGCTTTGCATTTTCATCCCGTTCTTCTCTTTACTTTCAGTCAGGACTTTTTCCTGAAGCATTCTTAAAGAGTTGCTCATTTAGTCTAAACTTCAGTGGTTGGCTCAAAAGACACCACAACCTTTCAGTAAATGGGAACAATGTGGAAACCAGCGACTCTTTTGCTTTTTTTAACCGTATACATCATTTGATCTTTCTGTTCTTGTCAGTCATAGCTTTTACTGTCACCAGCGCTTCCTCTTTCCACACCAGTGTTATTTTTGTCCGGAGGAGAACAGATTTTCTGTGCATTTTATGTTTCCATTGAAACATTGCATTATAGATTTGCAGCACCGCTCTGACTGTGTAACAGTTTCATGGATGTTTTGAAACAAATCAGTTACTCTGCTCTCCCCCTGCAGCTGACAGCAGGTCCCAAGTGCAGCGAGCTCGCTATGAGGCCGCCAACTGGCAGTACAAGTACGGTTATGAGATTCCAGTGGACATGCTGTGTAAGAGAATTGCTGACATCTCACAAGTCTACACGCAGAATGCTGAGATGCGACCACTGGGCTGCTGTATGTATTTAGCATTATTATTACTTTTCTTTTTGGGAGGTTGTTTTGTTTGTTGTTATTGAAGGATACTGACTTATGCTGAAGACTTTCATTGTTTTTTGCAATTGAAATGTGTCCTGATCTTGTAATTATTGAAGTCATGTTTGGCAGAGATCTGTCTTTTCACAACAGTCACCATCTTTCTTAAACTGTCATATTTGGAATAAACATGGAAGCTAAATATCTCTGTCTTTCTCCCCTCCTATCCCTTCAGGTATGATCGTGATCGGCGTAGATGAGGAGTTCGGCCCCCAGGTGTACAAATGTGACCCAGCAGGTTACTACTGTGGCTTCAAGGCCACTGCCGCTGGAGTCAAGCAGACAGAAGCCACCAGCTTCCTGGAGAAGAAAGTGAAAAAGAAACTGGACTGGACCTTTAAGGAAACCATCGAGGTATACAGAGTCTGCTTTTGCTGGTGTAGCACCTGCAGAGAACAGGGCTAATATGAATGTGAAAGTAACCTTAAAGGTGGTTTCCAGCTGTGTGTTAAGTTATATAGTCATCACTCTCAAATCCAGTAAATGGTTATATATGATATAGTAAAACCATCATAAACCTGATCGTATCTTTGCTCTGCCTATTTTTTTACTTCCTGTTTTTCTCTCCTTTAGACGGCAATTTCTTGTCTGTCAACTGTTCTCTCCATTGACTTCAAGCCCTCTGAGCTGGAGGTGGGCGTTGTCACAACGCAGGACCCCAAGTTTAGGTAAAAGATTGGAAGTACATAATAATGAAGCAAATGCCTTTTGTTTGCAGGGAGTACTTCTGTAAAATTTGCGCTAATGTTTTTAAGAGAAAGAGACTAAAACACATCAGCAGTTGTTGTAACAGGTCTCACACTGACACTGAAGTTTGTCGTTTGTAAGACTGTTGGCTGCGAAAGTATTCATATTTATTTCATTCATTTGTTCTTTTGACAGGAACAATGCACAGCTCCTTCACTGTACCAGACTTATCTATAAGAACATTTTCATCTCTAGTCTCTGGGCAGGAAACAGAATAACTTGCTAAAAAGGAAACACTGTATTATAAAACCACAATCAACTTGATAATGTAAACTAACCCTGATGAGATCACTAAAGCAAAAGTTGTTGCAGCTCTCGTGAGGGTGAAAACAGGTTTTGGATGTGAGAGTCATCATCTGTTTAATGGTTTTTTGCCTCCAGGATTCTGACAGAGTCTGAAGTGGACACCCACCTGGTGTCCTTGGCAGAGCGGGATTGAGCGAGCAGAGACGTGTCACCCGTTGGATTAAGTTAGAGCATGACGGGATGTGCATTTCCCAGAAGGAGGCCGGTGTTATCTTTGTTTGCTGTACATTTACCCCCACTGTTTCATTCAACAATAAAAAAAAGTTTTTGGAGTAAAATAACAATTGTGTTTGATGTATTTTTACTGCAAATTTGGAGCTTTTATTTCATTTGCATTTGCACATGGTGCAGTGAGACTCTTTGTTTAAGTGAGTACTTGTGTGTCACATTGGTTTCATCTGTCAGATGAATTCAGCAGCAGGGGGAAATGTTTATGGGAACATGAGCGTGTGCAGAGCCCTACCTCTGAGCTTCCTGTTGTGGCTCTCAGTGCTGTAACAATCACATGACCAACCAAGGTGCTGTGGAGAGGTTATTTTACTGCACACTCAGTGATGAAGACCTGTTTTGACCTCATTTTTTCAACATTTTTAGCTCTTTTTTTTTTTTTTTTTTTTTTTTTTTTGTATACACCTGTAGCATGTCAGAAATAGACTGCTTCAGCTTACCGGATGTATCGCAAAGCACGAGTAGTTTCTCTTTGTGAAGGGAAAATTTGCTCCCCATGACAATTCAGAGCGGTTTCGACAAAGCTGATATATGACCTGTGGTGTTTGTCAAAGGGGGAGGGGGCTGTCAGTATTTTAGTCAATGACCCTGCCTGGCTTAGCTTTGAGTCGGTTTTGTCATTACCCCTGATCAGAAATGAGGTCGACATATAATCATCTTAAACCATTTCCCATCAGTCTCATCCTTTCAGCTCCCCCTGACTTCCCCTCCTGCTCTGAGTTTATACATGCATCACAAACAAACAAATACAGTTTTTCTCATGCCAAACGTAGTGATCATTTTGTGGGACTTTTTTAGATTAATGTTTACATCTCTTGTGTAAGTTTCCAGCGCACTGCAGCAGCAGCAGCAACCTGCTCCTCACTCCATGGAAAATCCCTCTTCATTTCTGTACAGTTAATGTTTACACCCCCCGAGGGCAATAACAGAATACAGTACAGATAGCTATTAAATCTTATCACTGATAAACTTTGGCTCCAGCTTTACTTCATACTGGGAAATAGAAGAAGTAGTGCCCGTTATTTCAGGTAGTTCCTGTCTAAAAAAAAATTCCAAGTTTCCTCATCACTCAGATGCGGCAGAATTACATCCACGGTACGTTTTCCCATCTTTGTAAAACATTTCCTCTTTATAATAATTCCTGAGTAGTTCTGCCCGCTGCCAGTTCCCTGCTGCTTTTCAGCAGTAGTTCCAGGGCAGGGCGGAATATTCAAGTACATTATGTTCCTCTTACGCTGCCCAGGGACTTTCATAGCCGTGACTCAGAGACCTGGTGACCTCGCCCCAACAAGGAAATCCCAGACTGTTCCAAGTGTCTGAGTGTGATCATTTTTCTCTGTTTATATTTCACAAGTCAGGGTGATGACTCTCATCTTCGTCACTCTTTGTTAGTAAGAAATGCTTCATGTTTTACAAAGAAAGACTGAAGAAACTAACTCAGGAGGAAACACACAAGTCAAAGATCTTTATATTCATAGACTTCTTTTTATTCTGAGCATTTTGTGAATAGTGTTTAAATTCACACATATGTACAAGTACAAAAATAATATCTCTGTATTTACAATATATTACAAGTCTGGTATTTACACATCAATATATATTTATACAGTATACAGAAGGACTATGTGGAGGTCACGGTCGTGCTGTTTTGTGGTTTTTAGCACAGACTTCTGTGATGCAGACCGGCTTTGACCAGACTGGACGCCATCTTCATTCATGTTTGCGATCCCAGGGCCAGCACCTGCGGATTTGGACCCTGGACAGGGGACGGGCAGGCACTGATTTGTCCCTCATTGGGGGCCGTGGCTAGGGGAGACCCAGTAGCAGCTTCACTGTCGTTCATATCAGCGGAAGAGAGATGTTTTTGTTTACTTTCCAAACTTTATGTCGTCATACAGCTGTAGGACAGAGATAAAAAAAGAAAACATTAGGAACCCATACTTCAAAAGGCATGATCATATGAAATCTTTGCTTATGAGATGCTTCATCACTCCGACTCAGACACTGACCTCATCCTCCGACATGTCCAGGTCGTCCATATCGCTCTCGTCCGATTCGCTCTCAGGCAGGTCCCTCAGCTCGTGTGCCGTCTTCTCGAACAGCTGGCACCGGATCTCTTCGTTGTGGCGCCCGTAGGTGAGGTGGTACGCCGTGAAGCCGCCGTAGTTCAAGCAGTTCACGTCGGCGCCGAGGTTGAGGAGGCAGTGGACCAGCGTGGGGTTCTGGAGGTCAACGGCCAGGTGGAGGGCCGTTCGCCCGCTGCACTGTTCCTGTGCGTTGATGTCTGCACCAAGCTTAACCAGGCTCTCCACCAATGAGATGTAGCCATTCACAGACGCCAAGTGGAGACAGTTGTGTCCTGAGAGGAGAAAATAAAAGTTCGGTCAGAAACAGGCACTTGCCAAATTAAAGCAAAACCATCCATGTGTGTGTGAAGAAGTTGTTTTATTTTTTCAATGCATACCATTATAGTTGGGGAAGGACATGATGGAGGTCAGGTAGCGCTGGCAGTTCTGGGTAATGACACCGAAGCAGGCCATGGAGCCTCTCTTGCAGGCGATGTGCAGAGCTGTGTTCCCGCTGTCGTCGGCCAGCTGTGGGTCGCAGCCGGCCTTCAGGAGCTTCTCCACCAACTGAGGCTGCTCTGTGATCACTGCTAGATGGAGGGCCGTCTGAGGAGAGGACATTGGAATAACTATTTAATTATCATAAGTCACTTTTTAAATGTGGGCAGAAGAGGCAGCTCTTTCTTTAGCCTGGATCAATGATGTGTTTGATTGTGGTTATTACCTGTCTCTGGTGGTTCTGAACATTGAGGAAGGGGTGATTGTAGGACAGTTTGATCATCTGAAGGGCATGATCAGTGGCTTCATGAATGATGGCCAAGTGGAGAGGCCTGAGGGGAGAAACACAAAAAAAGAGAGTTTGGTTAAAATCATGCTTTTCCTTAAAAAAACGATTTTAAAACTACACACAGAGGAAACATTTCCAGCCCAGACGAGAAAGAACAAAGCCCGAGCAGTGGAGCGTTTCGCAAGAATGGAGTTTTGTCGGGTTATTTCCACCAGTTGTGGTTTGACACATCTGATGCTTTATCAGTTACTGGCAGCAGGCCAGGGACTTTCCTGAACGCGCAACGCGGACTTTAGCACCGCCCAGACTGCGCTCTCTGCCAAAGTACACACGCGCGCGCGCAAGCACGCACACACATACACACACGCACACTTTTAAAGACCGCTTGTTTTCGCGCAGATCTCATGCAGCCCTTCAGACCTTTCTAATGCACTTAAGTTTAAACTTAAGTGCAGCGTTTAAACTAGACGCTGCGCACTTTTGCAAACCCCCAATGAATTTACGCACAGTTAAATCGCCTGCAAACGCTCGACTGCAACATTGGCGATCCACGAGAAAAGTCCACTTACGTGTCACCGTCGTCTGTGACTGCATTTCTCCAAGGCTCGTATTCCTCTATGTGATCGCGTGCGACCACGGTCATCTCCTCAAACTCGTTGACCAGCTCGTCCTCTTTCAGGGAGTCCAGGCCGCTGTCGAAACGGTCCTCTTGGCACGGCAGCACTTTCCCGTGTTTGGGCTCCATGTTGTCGAGGTTATAATCCATTTGGTTGTGGTTAGACATTCTGTGCACGTCCATGTTGACTTTGCGAGTGCGTCAAGACGCGGATGTGTGTCGGTGCGAAGGTAAGGGAAGAGTGGAGCTCTGAGGGAGGCGCAGCGGGTTTTGTGCGCTCTGTGGGTGGAGCCTTGCTGGGGATTTCCACTTCATT
>OMNW01012254.1:10609-29189 GCA_900303245.1 Selene dorsalis | reverse complement strand
CTGTGGGATAGCCTTTCATGTCCCTTTTCACGCAGGGCTCAGCACTGCCACCAGACTTGACTGCTGCTGCTGCCCTGCTGGACTCAGACCCATACCATAAAAGTCCTGTGGCCTGAGATGAACCATCAACCTTCAGCCATAACCACAACCGCAGCTGATGTCTTTGTCATTGTTGTTATTATGAGAAACACAGGTCGGCCATCAGCTCCAGATCCACAGAGTGTCTCCCCCCCTTATTTTTATTGATTCGCACTGTTTCTCCAATTAGTAGAAATATGCAGCCTTTTGTTGGGAGTTAAAATCAGCGGGGAGTCAGAGAGTATTTCACTTTAGAGCGACACACTGAACCAGAAAGAGCGAGAGTCTATTTTAGCCAAGATAATTATTATTTTAGTGGGACTGCGCTCAAGCAGACCTGCATTAGTCACAGCTAATGCACTATAAAAATAAAAGACTGTCCATGTGGTTAATTTGATCTGGAGTTCTTACACCTCATCCACCAAAACTTCAGTCCCTCTTTAAAAAGTTTGGCATTAGAGAGGAAACCAAAAAAAAAAAAAAGAGGCTCGAGAACACAACGATCTCAGCGTGGGCTTATTCTTGATTTTCCACACTGATTAATGTTAACGTATATTAGCCCACCTGAGACAGCATAGCAGGAGTCATTTTCAGAGCAATTTTCATTACATCTCCTGAGTAAACATTTGCTCAAGCTGATGTCAATTCAATTTGTCTGCTGGCTGATAAGAAGTAGCTAGCAGAGGAATTTTTCGACATACAGGCATCAGTGAAATAACACAAGACCTAATGGCAGTGTTGATATTGTTAATAAAAGTAATGGCAGACAAGGCTGTGGATGTCAACAGCCGCAGCCTCGGAGAGGAGCTCGGGGAGTCTTCAGTTGCAGAGGCATATTTGAACTTTAGCAGTGATCACACCTGGGTTGATGGTGGAAATTGAAATCCTCTCTGTATATGTTGTGTATTTGCTTTAGTTTCCCGTCCTGCACTGCGGGATTGACCCGACCGACTGTGCTTATTGAAGTCCCAGATAGTAAATCCGTGCAGCTGTAGCTCAGCAGAGACAGTTGTGGGTGACACCTCCTCTAACACTCCTGAACGTAAATATATATTTACAAATAATCCTGAATATTTTAGTCCTGGACTTTTTTTGTTCTCCAGCCAATTTGAACAAGCTCCAAATGAAACCTTGACTCTAAAATTAAGATAACATTTGAGATAATCCTGCGTCTGATATTTTACCCTGAGGCTCGACTGCCAGGCACGCTCTGTGGAGCGATTTAACACTGGGCCCATCCAGCCAAGGGAATGTCAGCTATTTTAGGGTTACATGTTGTTTATCAGATAAGGTACACACACACAATCAAGCAGCGGAAACTGACACTGCCCAGACTGTATCATGCACTCAAATACATACAAACACACACACACACCTGTGTATACACATATGTATACACGGATATTGTCTTTCATACGTGCAATTATACATAGTCGTCCTCCTGCACACATATATACAATTCATCTGACATATACACAGGTCCCCACTCCTCCCAGAAGCCAGCGCCAGACGTCCAACTCAACATGGCTTAAACATTTATTTCTTTTTTTTTTTCTTTTTCTTTTTCTTTTTTACTTTTTCCATCCTCTCTACAACATTCATTGAATTGGTAATTGATTTCATCTCTACTCTATTCCAAGGCCAGGGCTGCAAGTCAAAGGGAACATGACGCAAATTCAACCGTGCAAATGTATTCCACTGTACCATATATGTACCTCCACATATTCATTTCTGTATGCTGTCATGTGTATAGAATATCACAGGTGAAGAAGAAAAAAAACAAAAAAAAAAACATGGCTTGTGTTTTAGCAGCACAGTTCTGGGAACTCTCGGTGGAGATTCAGCGAGTTTCCTCCTCTTCGGTGGCTCGGTGTTCGGGTTGCGGGTGCACAACTCTGTCAGGTACAATTATGAGCAGCCGATTCCAGGAAAACCTGTGTGGCATTAAATACATGATGTAAGCTACGGTTACTTCATCCATCAGCCCCACACATACGAATGAACAGACACACACTCACACTCTTTGTGCACTGTACTCTCACACTCACACACATACACACCAACTTGTTGACAGTTTTGTGAGCTTGGTAATTGTCCAGGGAGTGCCACACATCCCTTTGGTTAACTATTAGATTATCACATATCCATGTACACAGACAAATACATTTACAAACACACACACAGACACACACACACACATATGTCCTTACTGCCTGGCATCCTTCAGGTGTGCTCCAGAGAGCACCCTGCCACTACTGATACATCAGTAGTGGACTTTTCCAGGTGGCCGAGGAAACTCGAGCGCCTGGTTTAGTTCACACAGGAGCACTAGACACATTTATGCTAATTTTGGTTCAATCTGAGAAGGGGCGAACGAAGCCCTAACCATCGTCACATAATGTGAGAACATTCACATAAGCTGATTGTTATTCAGTGTGAGAAACAGCTCCAGGACTTCAATGTTAATGTCCTATCTTGTTGTAGGACACACACAGTTGCCGGGGTGTTTAGTTATGCTGTGGTCATGCGATGTTGTTATGGAGAGTTGTCGCCTTGCTGCCTTGGTGGTCTGCGGTCAAAGTGTTGTCATTTTTTCCGACTAGACGAGAAATTAGAGTTTGGTTTGTCTGAAGTGAGTAAAAATCCTAAATTGTAAAATAGACACCGTGAAAAATCGCTCAATCATTCGTCCTCTACAGCAGCTGTTTCCTCGCTGTTTCTTAAAAGAATCAATGCTTGATTATTAGCAGGCCGCAGCAGTTGCTTAATGCTTTATACATAAGTAGGGGATCCAGAGGAGGACTTAAGAATACCTGTTGTGCAATAACAAAGCAGTACAGTCAACTTACAGCAGATGAGTAATCAGGGTTACACTGGGGAGGGGGGGGTTACGATAGTTTGTTTGGACTGGAACCTGAAGTCTGAAGTGATGAACAGCTGAGGGAAACAACGGTAAGATATCCACTCGTGTCCATCTGAAGAGGAGACTAAGTGGGGGATATAAAACAGTCAGTAAAATACTGTCATCTGATGGAGCAGAGCCAACAGCTACAGACAGGGAGCCAGTGATAGACACCGTAACATTTGCACAACAAACCACCATACGTACAGATCCTCTGGCATTCACCGATGAGTATTCAGATAATACTCAGCGGTACCAATAATGGTTTGAGTTAGTGTTTCAGTAGAAAATTTGTTGCAGTAGTTGCAGAGCTCTGTGTAACCGTATAAGGCAACACAGAGGGATGTAACTAAGCGCATTCGTTATGCTGTGACTTTGGGTCCACATGAAGTCATCATTGAAAGACATTTCCTCACGTTCCCTACAAAGCTCCCAGCTATCGGTGATTAAATATAATCTGTGTTCAGTGGTTGTCAGCAGACGCTCGCTGTGGTGTAACAGCTGGAGCTTAGGAATTGTTGACCAACAAGCAGAGAGATGTGCAGCTCAAGATGACGAAAGTGAGAGTTTGTGTGGCCTGCACAGATTTCGTCAGCATTTGTTGACCACCCATTGTCTGTCCTACCGCCGTCTGTACAAGAAAGAGGGCAACACACCTGCTTATCAAGGATCAGCAAGTGCGAGGAAGTCTTTATAATTTTATCTCCAATTTTGATCTCCAATGAAATCAAGGGAACATGAACTTAAGTCTTGAGAAGAATCAAAACGCTTTATTTTGGGGGTCACATAGTTTACATATTTCAGATTTTGACTGTGTCTTTCCTTCCAGGTACCATGCAGCCTTGAATACTGGGATGAGCTCCAGCAGGCCTTCGTTCCATACCGGGAGTTCAGCCTGTCGGAGAGCAGCGCCTGCCAGCTGCAGCTTCCCAGCCTCAGCCTCACTGACCAGCAGAAGGAGCTGGTGGCCTCGGATCTGTGGAGGATAGTGCTCAACAATAACGAGGGAGGAGGAGACGAGCAGAGGTGACAGAAAAATTCTGCATTTTATCACTCTGTCTATCAATCTGTGGCATTGTGCATCTGCGTGTACATGCAACTTGTGCATATGCCTACACGGATATGTGTTTGGAACCACAGTACAGATGCCGTCCAGTGTGAGGGAAAGCAGAGAGACAGAGTGCACCCAGGCCGCTGAGCACAAAGAGCTAGTAATGTGTCCCTCGCCCCACATCTGGTGTGCAGGAGCAGGGAGCGGGCTTGGAAGGCGTTCAGATTGGCCTAATGAGATTTCCCAGCACACCAAGTGCCTGTCAGGGCCCATCCGGATTCCTTCCTGCTTACCTTGAGTGTATCTAATCGAGGGGAAGCTCACGGGAAGCAAGAGGAGTAAAGCCCCCTTTGGGTTGGCCAGGCCAGGCCAGGCCAGACCTGGGTTGGGCTGGGTTGAGCTGGGATGGGACGGGTCAGACCGAGCCAGCCGAGCAGTGTCACAGCTCAGAGAGCATGCTTTTTCTCTCCTCTACTTGCTACCACTGCTTCCTCTCTTCATCTCTCATGTCTCAGCCGGCATTCTGTTACATCTTATGTGCTTCACCCATTTTTCTTTTCCCTCTCTTTTTCTCATTCTTTCCTCATCCTAATCTGCTCCCCTCCTTTTTACTTCCTCTTGGGATTTAGGAAACTTTTAGTGGAAGAGAATTGCCAAGCCCACATTCTGTGTGGCTTAGACAGCTCCAGAGGAGCAGAGAGGGAAGAATAAGAAAACATGTAAGAGAAGAAACAGAGAAAAAACACTGCAGAACCAGATACAGTGTAAAGCAAAATATACATCTGTGCTTCATTACAATCATACTCCAAACACTACATTTCCTTTATGTTTAAATTATTTGTCTTTTTTGATCAAAATTGATTCCCCTTTCCTTAGTCGCTCGTTTCATCTGCCTTACTTTAGTTTCCACCAGAAAAATAACTTGGCCGCCCTGCCAACTGGAAGTAATGAAAATTGTCAACATATGATGCTTATCTTTTTAAGGAGCACTCTGCTGCACCAGCATTTTTCAGGTCTTGAGCGTTTCCTGCTGGAGTTTTTATAGTAGATCATGGTAGCAGCAAATTACAGAGCAAATGGTCATTCACTTCAATTACCTTCCATTCAACATCATCAACCATGACATGCAATTAATGGGCTATGGAGAGATTCTCCTGGAAACTGTGACAGTAATAATGCACCTAAACTCACAGGCTCGGACAGTAAAGAGGCCCCCTCCACATCCTTGTCTCTTTTCATTCCCTTTTTATTTTCTGAGTAATTGTAGCGTTTGTCTCTCTGTGCATTTCTGACAAGGATGTCACACACTTTGTAACTCACTGGGCTTTGGAGACAAAAACATTCAGCTGCTAATCAGAAGAAGGTTGTGTTAATAAGTCAGTGTAATTTGTATGGCCGTTAATCCACAGCTGTTGTAGCTATGGCACTGATGCTAGAAAACAAGTGAACAGTGAATCATTACTCAATGTTCGACTTGAATTAATATAATTTTGTGTTTGTTGATGTTTCACAGTCACAAATATATCCTCTGTAAATATTATCATCTGTCTGTCTGTGGTTTCCAGTTTGGATAGTGAGTGTGAATCCCAGGTCCCCTGCGATCAGCTGGTGTCTCCAATGGCGTTGGCGGCCTGCACCCGTGTGGACTCCTGCTTTGCGCCGTGGTTTGTCTCTTCCCTGGGCGTGTCCCTGCAGCTGGCACAGCTGGAAGTTCACCTCTGCCACCACCTAGAACAGCTGGGTACAGGTAGGATACGTAGCACAGTGTAGCTACAGAGTAAAGCATAATAGCACTAAACGATGATATGAAATGATGATGAACAGTTTAGAAAAGGTTCCTATTTGACTATCTGAGTCCATCTATGACATCTACACAGCTCAAAACACACTGTATCTAACTGGCATTTAATTACCTGACCTTGTGTTAAATCCACAGCTGGGCTCCCATGCATGATTCTTTAATTCATGCATTTTATTATTGTTCTTTGTCCTGTAAAGCGCTTTGGATCCGCTGTGCTCGATGTCATATATAGTATTGTGTTAGTGTGTCTAACTCGAGGGCCCCTAGATATCACAATCAGTTCGTTGGATGGTCATGTCATGTTTATATTTAACATCCTGTCTGAATGAAAATAATATGTGTCATTCTTCCAGTTCCATCCCGACAGCTGCGTCCCTTCCTGCCAGACAGGAAGTTACCTCAGGAACAGGAGTTCATGGTGATTGGCGCTCAGGAGCCGAGAGTCTTTTTGCGGCAGTGGAGCAGTGGCCCACGTTACTGTCAGGAGTTCAGCTTTTCCACCCAGCTGGACTGCAGGCTGCTGGAGTACCGAAATGTAACATACCTGCAGCTTCTCCAGCCCTGTGTGCTACAGGTAGACCTCAGCTCTTAAGATATCTTTGATATATAAAGTATCGATCATGAAATGTGGGAACAAATGTTCATTGTTAATTTGATTTCCTGTGTGTTTCAGGGTCAGGCTGCCGCCACCTGCTGTCCCCAGACCACCACGCTGGATGTGAATGTGTTTGTGGACCCGGTGTTTCTTAACATCAGCCAGTATGCCATCCACACCGTGGACACTGCGCTGCACAGCTGGCAACAGGTGACAGGAAGTCTAAGCTACTGAAACCACCACACACTTTACAATAGAATTAAGTAGAAGCTCCACAGACTGGCTTTCAAAAATCAGGTTCACGATCAAATATTCATGTTGATTTCAGAGCTCAGGCACGTGCTGCCTTTCAAATTTGTGTTTTAATTTCCCTTATTTATAGCCAATATCATATCATATCATAAATGATGAATTTTTTTCTACATGAAATACACAGAGGCAACATCCAGGCAACTTTTCACTGCTACAGAAGGAAGCACATTTTCAAGTAATCAGTGATGACTTGTTCACTTGTACATTTAAATAGCAGGATGCACTCAGACACGTAAGGGAACGAGGGGTTTGCACTGTTGTTTGATGGATGTTTGATATTTGGAGGCAGGGGCTAGTAAAACTGTAGAGGAAATCCTTTGAAATGTATGTACATTTAGAGAATATGCTGAAAGACGGCCCTCCGTCCCAGATGGAGTATCAGCTAAACAAACTCACAACAAAGTGGATTTTATGAGAACGTCTTGGTCGTATGCCAGTGGCAATGCGGGATGGAGCTGCCTCTCAGCTCGCTGTAAACTGTGAGTAAGAGGCTTCAGTGTATCTGTTCCTGGGCGTCTATGGTCCTCGTCATCTCTCAGTTCTCAGCTCTCAGCGCTGCCTCTGGTAGCCAGGATATTTGTGTGTGAAGTGATGCCCATAAAAACACGGTAAAACTTGAGTGGTTACACCTGCCAAGATTTCATCTGGCCCCTGTCCTCCACCCACTTGTCTACTGCGCACACACACACACACACACACACACACACAGGTCTCTCTGGCTTTGCATGCCCTATCATGGCTCGGCTCTGCTCAGCTGTGGCTGTGCTGACTCATATATTGGCCTCTTGAGACATGAGGTACTCTCATGGTTTTACATGCATGCACTTTCACTGCCAGGTGAGAGAAATAATAGCTTATGTTTTTGTAGAAACAGCTGCGGTCTCTTACCTGTGAAAAATAAAATTAAACAAGCTGTATAGAAAAATCTACTATAAAATGATAGCTCTGGCTCACGGATTAATACCTTTGTTTTCACTCAATGGCATCACTGACTCATCAAAAGCTCTTTGCCCAACCGCATTGGTCGATGGATCATATCTGACCCTTAGCTTCATTATTGCATCATTTAACACAAGCTAGTGAATGTTCCCCCTATTTCTGCTGTTTAATTCAGCCATAAATAAGATTTTAGAGCGTCTTTGGTGTTGTAATGAAAGGTCATATTGAAACTCTACCCATGAGTTTTTGGATGTGTTATGCACAGCAGGTATGACTGGTGGGCTTTACCCAACATGCCAAGTGTGATGAGGGAGGTTATTAAGTGCTTGTATGCTCATAGCCAGGAATTTATTGATACTGATTGGATTATATGTTTTGGCTTTTTGAATACCATCTTTGCTCAGTGCCGTGAGACACAAAGCCAGCTATACAATGCTCACACACACACACACAACAATAGTGTTTTCTCCTCCTACACCACACAGTCACTTCTGAACACAACACAAACCCAAAAGATTGGTAGATTTACATGCTCACTGGTATGGGATTGATTCATGCAGTGATTAAGCCAGCTGTATTTTCTTGATTGGTCTAAACAGCAGCAGCCTTGTAACTTGTTCAGAACCTTTTATCTACCTCCAGACTTCACCACTTTGCTGAACACAAGGGAAAAACACCCATAATTATAAGGCAAATGTGCAGCATGTGGATATGGTAGTTGTGGAAGAAGGGGTAGAGAGAGGTCAAGTACAAAAGCCCGATTCTATAGGAAATGCTCCGCTTGAATATTTGGGCTGTTTTCACAGGAAGTTGTGAACATTTCAATCATGGAATATTGTTTCCTTTTTTAGGGTTTTCACTGAAACACAATCTCGTATGTGGTGAACTTTGTATGGGTACGATTAAGAACAAGCCGTCTGGGGTGCAGTGCGCTACAGGGATGGCTGTGAAGGCCAGCACCATTCGCTTAAAAACGAATCTTTGATCTGATGGAAACTCACATTCCAGATGCACACGTCGTCCGTGCACAGGAAAAAACTTGATCCTAATTGAAAATGTAATCAGAAATGTTAACAGGCTCTGTCCTTCTGCAGCAGAAGGATGTGTCCTATCCTTCAGTGATTTTCATGTTTCCTGGTGTCATGGCATGCAGGCAGGCCCGTTGTGATGTGGCCTGCAGGGTGAGCATTAAACCATGGAGAAGAATCCTCAATTACCACACAATTGAAACCTCACAACCCAGGCATGGTCACACTAGACCACCACAACCAGAGCAGCTGGAGCACTTTCAGATGAAACAGTAAGCAACTAAATAGCAAATAAAAAACACTTCTTGGTGTATGGTTGCAATTTACACTCATAGATCCATAATCTGTTACAATACACAGTTGCAGTCATGGTAACACGGGTTGCTCTTGTATCTGTGATTGCTTCTTTCCGACAACCTGATGGATTGTTATTATTGACATAACAATATAAATTGCACCTATTATAAAAACTCAGCATGCTCTACCAGCCCCAGAGGTTCAGACTTCAGGTGGATAAAGTGAGATTTTGCTGTAACACAGAGATGTTACATGTTTTATTATTGGTTCCCCGGTTCTAAAGATGAAGGGAAAATAAGAACAGAAAAGCATTTTTGCTTTATTTTTTTTGTCTTTTGCCTCCTCTTCTTGCACTCAATAGCCCCATATGGGCCCAACCTCAGCCCCCCACCACTTTAACCTCAGACCCCATGCCTCCATTTTCATACTCCGTCCCCGGTCCCACTTTCGATCTTTGCCCCCACCCCTCCACCGCCCTCCAGCTCCTAACCCCTGGGAAGTGGCTTTGGTGGAAAGCCACACAAAAGCCCAGTAGTATTTACACATTCTGCTTTCTCACAGAGCATTCACAGGCTCTTACATGTGCAGTTGAGACAACTGAAATTTTCCTCATGTTATTTTTTTTTTTTCCTCCCTTTTCTTCCCATGTTTAAACGATTCTCCGCTTCCCTTTGTAACTGGAAAATAAAGTGACAGAGAGATCATGTTCCTGGTTGCAACAGATGTGTTAGCAAGGGTCGTCTGTGCAGGAGTATATAGCTGATTTTAGATCTGATTAGTATTTCATTGTGTCCTTTTTTTTTTTTTTTACAGGTTTCACTATCGCCTCCGTGGTGTCTTGTTTCATGTGTATTTGGGTGTCACTATTTACAATGTGTTTTCCAGACATTTTACTGTACCTTGTCCTGTGTATGTGTGCCATTCTATCATGCAGCTCTGGGCCTGACTCCTGTGAAAACTTAAGTAAAAGTGTCTGGGTGGATTAGGGGAAAGGGAAGCTTTGATTCCCGGTTCGTAGTTAGGCCAGCGTCTAACGATGAAGCTGTCATCTTCTGCTCTTTAACAAGGAGGATGTGTTACCTTTTTAAGTGTCTTTATATTAATATTTGTCCATTTAAAGTCCCAGTATAGACAGGGAGTGATCATGATTACTGCAGGGAAGTTTTTCTGATGTGTGTATCACGTTGCCTCATGAATCAGAGCAGAAAGACGATACCATCAAAGAGTGGGCTTAGCAATGGCATCTTAAGATGGCAGCAGGAAGTTTGTAAATCGCTGCGCTGGATTCAGAAGGGAACAAAGATAGTGTTCCCCTATAAAACTGGAAATGGATTTCAACCCACTGTCGCAGCTGTCCCATCTATATTTTTGCTCTCTACCTCTCTCCCGCTCTCTCTCTCACACACATCTATCATCAAGTGTTCTTTTTAATGGTGTAAACTATCCCATCCGTTTTCAATAGCATCAACAACCCCAGGACCCTGAACGTGCTTGGCAGTCAAACCCTGAGCTTTTACTGCCAGCCTCTTTTAACCATCAACCATCAACCCACCCTGCCATTTAAAAAGTATACAGCAGGCTGGGGTCCCTCTTTGTTGGGATAGTTGAGTAGTTACTGAGAAACAGTCTGAACCTCAGTCATGTGTGTCGGGAGTCAGGGAGGGGTGTGTGCAGGAGAGATCCCATCAGGACCCGAGAGCCTTTGGAACTAGCTCAAGTAAAACTTAAACATTCACTTGCATCCACACACTCTTGGTCCAACTCACATAAAAACTCACACAAAACGCGCTGTTTTGAAATTATGCACTTGAATTCCTTTATGCAGGAGATTTGACACACACACATACACACACACACACACACACACACACACACACACACCACACCCTCTCCCTGTTAAACCAGTGTTTTCAATAGTAGGCCAGTAAGCTCTTCTCCCTTGCATGCAAGGTGACGTGTGAGTGGACAGCGTCCGTGTGCAGCTCGCATGACTCGAGTTTCTTTTGAGGCGTTCTCACTGACCCACTGCTGTAGGCAGGCTGCGCTCTACCATATTGTTTTCTCCTAACAAGCTGCAATATATTGATGACTCCTACCAACAGCAATGCACTCTCAGTGTCACAAAAAAAAACATGCACGTATTGAATCATGTGCGCCTGTTTATCTCTCTCAACAACCAACTCAGAGTTGCTCCAAGAAGGACATGAAAAAGTTGAGAGTTTGCTAAAGAGAGATGCCTCCTGGAGGTTTTATGTGGGACCAGGCAGCAGATTTGGCCCCCAAAGCCCAGTCGAAGCTGCTCCAGCCTGAGTAACTGTCAGACTGTGATATGATTCACTCCCCTGTTGAGGTTGTGTTACTCCCACAGATGATATCACTCATCTCATTCTTCTACTGGCTGACAGCTGCACTACCAAGATCTGCATTTTTAAGATTGAGAATACATAAATTGTTGACACCTGTATATGCGCTTAAACACACACTACTTTATATGCTATACATTATACACACACCATAAACACACACCTGGATGTATTTGCTTCATCTTTTATTCACAGCCCGTCTTTCTCATGTCACTCTTCTTCTTTTGTCCTTCACCTCGTCTCCCCTCATACCTTCCGCCTCAGAATGGAAACCCGGACAACGAGGAGCTGGTCTACAGCCACTATGTGATCTGTAACGACACCCACGAAACTCTGCGCTTCGGCCAGGTGGACACGGATGAGAATGTGCTGCTGGCCAGCCTCCACAGCCACCAGTACAGCTGGAGGTCCCACAAGTCCCCTCAGGTAGTGCACACACACACGCACACACACACACACACACACGTAGTATGTGGCCCAGGGCCTGGGAAATATCTGCCGCTTCTGAGTCTTGTGGTTTTGGATGGAGTTTCAATTAGATACACACACACACACACATGCAAGCTTTAACACACACAACTTTCACATTCATTGTATAGTATACACAGAAGCACATGAAAACACTATAAATATGTACATGACACGCACAGACATGCACACAATAGTTTGTTAACATGGTGAAGTAGTGCATACACAGAAACATGTGGCATCCTGGACCGTACACATGTACTGCATGGGAACACACACACGTAGACACATACCAGTGTGTAAATGATAGCTTATACATACAAATCCATTCTCACCGACTTTAGCAAATTCTATCCACAGACGCACAAAGATATATATATATATATACACACGCACACCACACACACCAAACACATCGTGTGCAGCCACCATCTTTGCGTTTCTGTAGCGCTCTCAGACAGTGCCCTGACAGCATTGTTAAAGAAGATTGATTATATTTAACCCTTTGTGGTTTTGAGGTTGAGTGGAGGGGTGGGCTGGCGATCTGTGGCATATGTGTGTGTGAGAGAGAGAGTGTGTGTGTGTTTGGAGCGCACATGTTTCAGGACCCCCATGTGTTCCACGGAGAGTGTGATAGTCAAGCTTGAGAAAAGACATGGCCATAATTGCTCACAGTAAGTCAGTAAGTCAAGTTGTATTAATCACCGACCATGGTTAATCTCTGCTCTTACCTCACTCTCACTTACACACATGTGCGCGCACACACACACACACACATACATATATTTGGATAGTGGCAATCTGGCAGATTGGCACAGCGAATACCGCATCTCATTTTAGCACTGACTCAGAGTGACCTCTGTATTTTCAGGGATGTTTTGGAAAAGAGATCGTCCAAATGAGCCAAATATCATCATTGATGAAGAATGCAATTCCAACATGATACTGTCATATGTTATTCCATTATGTGTTTGTGGTATATGAAATATGTGCTCTTGAGATGACCATGATTTGTGAAACTAGATAAATAAGAAATAGTGCAACTTTGCCAAAAACACTCAGCTAGCTTACTGAGCCTGATGATAAAATGCCTGCCAATGTGTCCGCCTCAGCAAATTGTAGCACACACTCCTAATTACTTTTCGGGGTTATAAAAATAGTGACACTGATAAGAGAAAGAGTTGTATTTCTTTAATGGTTACTTGGTCCCTGCAAGTGTGTTTTTGTAGCTCTTAACAAATCAGTTTCCAGGCAGAGTCATAAGTGGTTGTGTTGTTTTATTAAAGTCCCACGATGGCTTGGAGTGTCTAAAACAACTCTGATCATCATGAGCCATTGTTTCCCAGACCTCTTCACTCTTCTTAGCAACTTTTTTTTTTCTTTTATCTATGAGAGCCTGACTACTTGAACCGCAAGACCTCCCTCTTAAACTCTGACCTCTTGCCTATTTGTCAGTTACATGTCCAAACCTCACATCTAATCCTGCACTCAACACTTGACTCTTAAAGTCTGTCCAGTTTTACTGTTGTTGTATATTCTTCTTGTCAACCTCTCGTCCTCTCCAAACCCCTCTCCTATTTTCTCCTCCTTTTTCCTTCACCATAGAGTCCCTCCAAACACATCCAGGTGTCTTATAGACCTGAGCTCTGTCATGGCATTTGTGTCTAGTCCTGCTCCGTCCTTATACTGGTGCATCCAACAGACCTGACCTGAGTTATTCAGCTTGTCTGAGATCCATACTACGTTTACTTCCTGTCCACTTTTTCCACATACTCTCACCATGCTGTAACTCCTCCAGAAACATCAGTAAAAACCCTACAGCTAAGAATATACACTGTAATGAACTCGGTTATACTGAGGAATTAATAATGCCATGAATAGTACTTGTGTCTTTTCATGCCATGCAGTGTGGGGATGCACGAGACAAGGGCCAAAACATTTCCATAGCCATAGTTTATGTAGAAAACAAAGCTATACAACTTCCCCCTGTCTTTATCCCTGATGCCTCACCTCCATCAGACCAATGAGATCACTCCATCTCTGGCCTCCACACTGTTTTGGGGTCTCACTTGGACATTGGACATTTGTGCCTTTCTCTTAGGACTCTCCAAAAACAGCACACAACCTCCTAGTGCTGTCCTTGTCTCTTTTTCAATCCCCCCATAGCAGAGTCCTTAGTTCTGGTGTTCAGCACCATGTTGGCTGAGCTCATTATCCCCATCCTGGCCTCCGCCAGCCTGTTCTGTTCTGTTTTGGACTCTGGCTTGTAGGAGTCTGTCTTTTTAATCTCTGTTACACTCCAGTAAGTGCTGTCCTTGCATTTGGGATCATGGCCTTCGATTACCCCTGAAGCCCAGCTCCACATCTGGCCCAGCTGTTCTTTGGCCATCGCAGTCACTTCTTTTAACCACAGAGACCTTGGAAACACCAAACAGCTATTAGTACCATACCTCTGTCCAGGATACATCTCACTCTACCATAAATTTTGCCCCTATTCCCAACTTTATCAACCTTTTACACACACACACGCACACAAACAGTTAGGTACATAATTCCCGCCCATGCTTTTCATGGCCAGTCTCCTCTCGTCTGGAAGGCCTGGGGTCTGTCGAAAAGGCAGGCCATCAGCCTGTCCTCATGGCTCTGGTATGATGTGTGTGTCCCAGCTGGCCTGTCACCGAGGCACACACACATACACAAACACACACATGCCAGAGCCACTGACTTGATGTTTTGATGTAATCTGTCCCCAAACTCTCTCTAACAGTGAGTAAGAGGAAGAGGAAAATGCATGCAGAGAAAGAGTGGAAAAGGACTGATGGGAATAGAAAAGAAGGAGTGCACAGAGTTGTTATGGAGGATACTGTACACGTGCTGCTGTGTTCATACAGATCCCAAATTTTATTATTTTATTTCACAGCAAAAAGCACATAGAGACTGAAAATGAGCCATCAAGACTTCCATGACATTGTGTTATGTCATGACTATATACAGTACTTCACATTAGGGGGGCGGGGTCATTGGATCTGGAGAGTACAACACTGGGGACATTATCAGTGCTTGGAGCAGCAGTAGGCCTCAATCCTTTATCTTTGAATGGCCTTGCCATGCGTCACTCAGAAAGCAGTCAGGCCACTCTGATTGGCTGATCAACACAATATGCCTTATTCATGCCTCCAGAGAGAGGTGTGAGATTATACTGAGCTGGTTTTGGTACCACATATTTATCTTCTTTTGGATATAAAATGTTCAAATACAGAGAAAAAGTGTAAAAATATGGGAGGTGTTACACTCAGTGATTAGTGCTCAGAGGCCTCTGCAGCCAAAAATGTGTCTGCTGCTGCCTCTCCCTCCCACTTTCCCCCATTTCTCTCTGTTCATGATGCACAAGCAGCCCATTAAGGAATTATATATGAGGGGATTTGCCAATTGTGCTTCATTGCCATACATTATATACTTGAATCCTGCATTAATCTCCCATTGCCAGCGGACACAGGCAAAAACTGTCGGTTTTAGAGGGGAGAGACCTTCCTAAGTGAACAGGGCTGCTGTTGTTTCAGCTTGAACTAAAACAGGGAGGCATATTTAAAAATCCTGCAATCTCCTGTGTGTACTTTTGTGCGCAAGAGGAGTGCTTAATGTGTGTGATCCTGAGCAATCTAACTAGTGTACACTTCTCACAGTGTTGACATACCTCAGAATATCTGTCACTTCTCTCTGAAGAACGCACAGGCGGAGTGTTTTCGCAGTGAAACGTGAACCTCGGCTCAGGTCACACTCTCTCTCACTGCTCCTCTGTTTCTGCGCCGTCTCCCCCGTCCACTCTCCCTTTCCCTCCTGTTTCTTCTGTCAATTATAACCACGAGATGCTTTAAAAGGCGTGATTGAGGCAGTCACGTTCGTGGAGCCCGCTGTCATCTTACCCTTGATCAAATTCATGCCCATAAGTGCGCACTCAGGCC
The DNA here is from genome assembly GCA_900303245.1 of Selene dorsalis. Classification (NCBI taxonomy): domain Eukaryota; kingdom Metazoa; phylum Chordata; class Actinopteri; order Carangiformes; family Carangidae; genus Selene; species Selene dorsalis. Next base: position 13,393 of record OMNW01012254.1, on the reverse strand, counting down.
CACATATACACACTGTGATAAAATGTTTCCTAAGGCCTGGAGTCTATCAGGCCTCTCGGTCTAGTTTCTCTCTTTCGAGTGCAGCATGCCTTCACACCCCAGCGTTTACTGGCCAAGGTGAAGAAGTTTATAAACACACATAATCTATTATAGGGAAAGCAATAGAAAGAGTGAGATGGATAAAGATTTGTAGTATTTTGTAAATAATATTTCATTATAAAATGCCGGGATGATTGTGCCTATGACTATACACACACAGTCTTTGTAAATAAATATAAGTTCTATCTAGTGTCTCACACACACAAACACACTCACTGTCCTCATCCTGCTCTTTTTCAGGGCTCTGGTGTGTGGTGTGATGTGGATGGTTGAAATATCTGGCTGCTCCGTACAGGATGCAGCCTGGCTGATGGAAATCCCTGTGGTTAGTGTGGTTAGCAGGGAGAGGGGTGTAAAAAGCCCCCTGGATTTGGGAAGGACTTTTTAAGTGCCTACAAGGAATATTCACAAGTTGAATAAATTGTAATTTATTCAAGCAGCAGCAGCAGCAGCAGCAGGCGGCTTCTACCGTAGAGCCCTGCCTCTCTCCTCGTCTGTGTGTTGGTATGGGTGGGTGGGTGTGTGTGTGTGTGTGTGTGCGGTGTTGGTCCATGTGTATCTGTGTGGTGTTCGTGTGTGGAGCTCCCAGGGGTAATGTGCTGGAGATAGCAGCCCGGGACTATTAGTTTGCGGTTAGATTGGGCGAGTTGTTGGAAGCATGAATGACAGCGAGGTATTTGGTATGAATCTGTGTGTGAGAGGAGAGTCAGAGATCAGTCTACTCTGTGCATATTTGTATGTGTGTTTCTTTGTCCATGTCTATGAGTGAGGAGCTTTGCGTATTGTTTTCTGTTCTGTTGTCTAACTTGCCATAGGTGCTTTGCCATGTCAATCAAATATGGGAAACTTTTCAACCTAAACAAGTGTTTTTATTCCTTAAAAATGTGGTAGTTCTTTTTTATTTTTTTTAGCATGAGGTCATATTTCTTCATCCTGACCCATTGTTTAAGAAACACTGCCCTCAAGTGAAGTGGTTTGTAGTTGTGCTGTTCATCCAAGATTGTGGCTTTAACTGCAGTGGATTATAGGGCCGACCTTCAGGGTGATATTAGCTCCGGTCAGGTTAACCCACACATTGAGTGATCAGAGTGAGAAGAAGAAGAAGGAGAAGCCAATGAAAGGGACTGCTGTCCACTTTGGTCTCTGGAGAAAACCTACACTTTCCTGTTGTTTATCCTTTGAGTTGCATTGGGTCCAGAAGGAAGACATGTGGTTTAAACGGCATCATCTGAGGTTAAAAAGAGTTGATGAACATAGCCAGAGCTCAAACATCGGCCGTAACCTTTAAATTCTGACGATGGTTTGTGTTGAAGCTCACATTCATTTGGAGTAACATGAACCTCTGGTGCATGAAAAATTCAACCCCACCGAGTCACTGGCAAGAACTCATTGTTGTGTAACAGCGTAAGTCATTCGTCCTGTAAATGTGCCACTCCTTATCTTGTCCAGTCATCCCTTCTGAAACGACCCCTACTGGAATAATCTGATAACCAAAAATATCACCATTGTGATCATTAAAGAGAAGCCCCTGTCAAAAAAAAAAAAAAAAAAATGGTGGAAATATGTTGGCTGAATGATTACATTTGACGATTCATCATGTTCTGGTTATTTTAACATTTTGTAACCAAGGCAACGGGATACAAATTTTGTGTGAGTCAATGTGTCTGAAGCTAGGTCAGTCCTCAGAGAGAGAGACAGGGTCATAATCATCATGGACTTCCTGGCAAGGATAACCTCAGACAAACAACATCATCATCGTTAGGCGAGGTTACAGCTTTGTTCAGCTATGCACAATTCACATTCCTGGTCCAGGTTACGTGGTAAATGTCCATGGTGAGGGAGGAGGCCGCGTTAGTCAGTGCAGCTCAACTAATACAACAATAAGACAGACGTCAGAGAAGGCCCTGAATTACACCAAATGTTAGGCTGGCAGCTCTGCGAAGATCATCATTCAGTAAACACTCATCATCTTACTCACTTGTTGTGCACAGACAGGAGCAGACTGGTTATTGGAGGTCAGTTACAGACTCTAACCCCACACGCTGACATTGATGGAAGCTTTTTGTTTGTTTTTGTCATGCATGGAGCTATGTGTTATCTTAATGGGTGTACCAGCCAAATCAGATCCAGAGCCGTGTGTGTGTACATATACATTATCCAACTATAAACAAGTCCAGAAATAATCAAAAAACTATTCATCCAACCATCTTCAGACCTTCATTATCTTGCGCAAAATTGATTCAAGTCATCGATAAAAAAACATTTACTCAATGATTCTGGAGAAATCAGTGTGAATGTTCTTGTCTGTCTTCTTTCATTAGAAGAGGATCATCCAGATTTTTATGATCAACATATTTCATTTGGCATGTGTGTGTGTGCATGTGTGTGTGTTTTTAAGACAGATGCTCTTCCTCTCATTTATCCAAGCTTGGGACTTGGCACTGTGAATGTATTGTCTTGTTATTTTCCAGTGGTTGAGTGTGGGGGTGCAGAGGATCAGGGGAAACTGCAAATGAAACCCTGTTTAAACACCTGAGCCGTGACAGAGTGAATACTAAACACACCTCACTACACCCCTTTTTCAGGCTTATAAGTCAAACAGATAAGTTGAGCACATCAGAATTAACTCTTCTTTCAAACTTTGGTTGTATGTGTACCAGAACATATGAGGGCTTAGCGGAGCCA
>OMNW01012253.1:18535-34082 GCA_900303245.1 Selene dorsalis | reverse complement strand
ACATTTTAGTATTAGGACAAAAATCTCCCCAATTTCTCTAGGAAAGTAATTTCAATGCAAATACACATAATATTTGCTTAGCTAGCACTATGAATGACGAGCTGTTATTTGAATCACACGTGCTTTGTGGACATGTTGTGAAATGAACACAGGGATTATATTACTTTCACAGATTCCTTTCATATACTGTCATGTCAGGATAAAACACATTGAGTTGATAGTTCAGAACCTGCAACCCTATCTTCAAGAACTTACATGTTTATACAACTTGACTGCTAAGCTGTCACATCTTCCCCTGCCTTAATCAAGTGCTGTGAGTCTCTAAACATAACCATACAAGGTTTAATGATGCTACTGTCACTACAAGTGGCTCTTGTAGGTCGACTACAAGATTGGATATTTTTTTTTGTGATCAAAATTTTTCATTGCTTTTCGTTCCATTGTTCATAGTGGGACAGATGTCCAAGTATTCAATGTATGTGAAAGGAATATTGGAAAAAATAAGACCTAGAAACTATGCTGGCGTTGCTGTCGATGGGTCACGTGATCTCTGATCTCGTGATATTTTGGCGGGAAATAAAAGTCATCACTATTTTGCTTCTGTGGCGTATGCTCTGTGTCTGTGTGTGTGTGTGTGTTTTGAAATGCCAAATATCCTTTTTGAAAAGTGAACTAACTAGAAACAAGGTGAAATGCATAAAAAAAAACAAAAAAAAAACAAAGGAAGCAATCAGCCTTTTGAGGTTTTTCTTTTGTAAATTGCTTCAAACAGAATGAAAGCAGTGACTCACAGCTGAGGCAACGAGAACTCAGCAGCTGCTTACTGAAAGAAAACACAAAGTACATTGTGACTTATAGTTATGGTCATTAGAAATCTTTGGAGCAAAAATTTACTGAGGCATTACTGCGTTTCCCATCGTACAGTTAAATGACCCACTTTTAATTATCAATGTACGTAATATGAAGGCTCAAAGCTGGATGAAGTGTCAGAGGACAGCATCAGTCATTCTTACTTCAATTCATTTCTAATGATTTCATTATTCTTTTGATGCCCCCCCTCCCCATCCCCTCGCCCTTCTCCAATCTTGCCCCAGAGGCTTGGGACTGAACGCCATTCTGCCTTTAAATGGAACACTGATTGTTTTTCATGTTTATTCACAACCCACGGGTCAGCAGCCTCCCATAATCTGCTGTTTCTTCCAAGGACAATTTGGGGGATATCATGAATAAAAATGATCTTAATAATATTGCAGTGAAAGGACCCATGGCAACTATGAATACCATTAGAGCCTGATCAGAGGCCGTTAGTGTCACATTTATATGGCCAGAGCAACAGTATAGGGCCTGCATGACTGACTCCGGAGGCTGGTTGTTTACACTCTCTAGTCATTGGTTCTTCCATATATTTTCTCACTCTCAAAGTACTGTACTTCAATGGTTTTTCTTTATCCCAAGGGGCATTGTTATGTGTATTCCTATATTAATCTCGCTTCTCCATTTTACCTCAGACTGATGATATGGTAACAGACATAAAGGAGAAAGTCACTGTGTCTTCAGAGGTATCTTTACTGTGAAACAAGCTGCATAAAGTATAGTCACAGCAATTTGCCTCCCTTCAATACCCTTGACCTAGATGGCAAAACTTCCAGGGGGAGTAGAGAATTAAAAGTGAGAGAAAAATATAATTATGTGCAGTAAAAAAAAAAGAAAAAAGAAAAAGAAAAAACATGTTAGGTGATCAAATATAGCATATTCCTTGAACTGTGGGATAAGGGGATGACTGTTCTTGTATTATATTAACATAAAGAACAGTATAAGAACTGTATTCCAAGGGGTGCGTTCTACCTATCTACCTATATAGTCTCCGAGGGAAGGAGGGGCTACCACAAAGGTGGGTATGACCATACAAATTACACATAGCGTGTAGCAGTGTCTTCATTCCTGCACTCTGGCAGGACAATGTTAAGATGGAGATCTTTTATTATGCATGGGTTGGAGTTTTAACAGTGACCATGGCTGATTCCTGTTAATATGGTATGAAATTAATCCTGAGGTCAAGGCCAGCGTGCTCCAACATTCTTGTCATTTTCAAACATTTTTTTTTATGTTTTATTTTTCACATCTTTTCTTTTAAGTATTCCTGCTTGTACAGACCGTGTTTTATATGATTTGTGTTCTTGTCTCTTGACTTTGAGGTCTCTAGTTTAATGAATCAAGGTTTAACGCACAAAGCAGAGCCAACTGTGCTGTGGCCATTGGGTGGGATGAGATCCATGATCATACATTGTGTGTGGTTGTGTTAAGGGTTGTAAGAATGGTGGTCATTCAGATCACTTCCTTTCACCCCCTTAAGAGCATAGATGTACCACCATAATGCACTGACAGCTTGGTAATGGTGAAGAGAGTCCATTGAGCTTTTTCAAGAGAAGGCTAATATTCTTGCAATGGAACAAATCACAATTTGTAAAAGTGTAACCTCTGAAAAATATGTCTTTAAAAGTTTACTCATTGTTTCTAGATCAATTCAAAAACTAGATGAGTCATTTTGCAGCCATCATAGTGATACAGTATAATCTAGTAAGCCACTGATTCACAAATGGCTCTTTACACTCAGGTTATTATTAAAGGATAAATTCTCCAAAACTCAATAATGGTATCTGGCAATTTCAGGTTTGTATGCCCAGGTTTAAAGATGCCTATTAGAATGGCTTCTGCTGCAAGAGGTTAAATTCAATAGCAATGGATCTTAAAAGATCACTTATGATTGTTTTGTGTTTTTATTTATATATTTCCAATGGCAATTGTTCACAGAAAAGTTGATGGATTTTTCTAAACAACTGTGACGGCCTTTGTCATGAAGTGATTTAGATGGTGCCACTGAACTTTGATAAATCATTCTTTGTAATAGTAGATTCATGAGTACCAGGTGGTAGATTATCATTAGAGTTCCATTACAATTTTATCCTTCAGGATGATTTGTTATTCCTCACTGTGGCCCACCAAAGATCACACTATTTTGTAAAGCAAGCAGAGAAAAAGGTCATTTGTTTGAGTGTATATTTTGACAGATATAACAGACCAATACACCATAATTAAAGGGTATCTCTAGTGTCATTAAGCCCTGAGGCATCCGGCTTAACCCTAAACAGAGGCAAACATAAAACCCAGTTCAAGGCAAGTTTGCAGATTGGTCTGTCTGGTTAAACTGTCTGCATTAATTATTTAGTAATTAGCAACATGTAATTGCTTTCTGACACCTAGGATTACACTGTCTTTGTAATGCATTTGCTGTCTCAATTATAGCAGGGTGTTGAATAAGCCCGTACTTGATGTGGCTTATCTTTCCATTTTCTTTCTCTTTACCCCCCACTCCCTATTTTCCATGCCTGAACATGTTTTCCATCCTCCCCTCCTGTGGTTTTCTACAAGAGGGCGGGGGGCCTAAGCCACACTAGTGAGCCAGCATGCGATGTTGGACCAAGACAAATGATACCACGCATGGCTCTCTAAGTCTCTGCACCTTAGTCTTTTCTTAGGTCTAAAGCCGCTCATTACATTTGCAGTAAACAAGTGCACTTCTGGATTTGTTTCCACAGGATGCTTTTGCAGATCTGTTCATCTTTTCACTCGAGCTGCACTGTGTTTTCACACAGAGACCTTGAGGCCTGGGCTTGGACCTCATATCTCTAGACCAAGGGATATTCACCCGGACTTCAGGCCAAACAGCGGCGGCTGATTATCAGAGTAGCCTTGGGAAGGATTGGGGAACTGCAGGACCAGGAGGCCCATAGACGCGATAAGCTTGGGTTTTATGAGTTAGCTCAGCCGTCCAACATACAACCTACAGGGATGTGTGAATATACACTATGTCTGTTAATGCGTATGTGCATGCAGGCCTGTGTTCATGTATGTATGTCTGTGAACCTATATAGGTTCTGTATTTCCGGAAAAATATACATTTACTTTTGTAAGCTGTGTTGGAAGGGAAAAGAAGGAGCTTGCCATAAAAAAAAATTAAAAAAGCCAATTTGTTGATATATTGGTGATTTGGACACAGTTTTATGTCGTGTTGTCATGGGAGGGAATACCCCAGATTTTACTGCTAGTGTATCACCCACGTAAACCCTTGCTCCCTACAAACACATTCTTTGACATGCCCTGCACACAGGAAAGCACATTCAAGAGCATCAGCCAGGGGCTTCCTCTCTACCTGTTGAAATGCTCTGCTTCTGGTGTCCCAGTCATCATTGACATTTGGCACAGGCTGGAGATGCAGTCTCAACCAATTTGTGTTTTTCTGCGTTGCTTTAAGGGTTTCATGATGTGACGACTGTGAGCAAAGCCTGGGGAGTGGGCGTCCCAGTCTGTGCTCTTGAGATACTACAGCAAAAGAAATGTTTGAACATCATTTTGACACTCAACCTGATTAGAGAAATAATTGAGTTTGACTGAGTTGACTTAGTATGTAATGACATCAAAGACATGAGCTTACCCCCCAATTTGTGCATCTCCCTCGAGAGCTTAGTTGGCACCAGGATTTGAAACATTTTACCATCAAATTGCTGCTCTTGAGTAAGAAATGGAAAACAGCAGGGTGACAAGTAGGCTGGATGTATATTCCTCAGCCAAAATGAAGGACTCATATTACTCAGACAGCTTGATAGGAGATTATTTTAAGAATACTGAACCTGCATACATTCTGTCTGTAACCTTAAGATATAAAAACAACCACCCACACCAAGAGAATGTGCACTGTTAGACATATACTGCTTAGCTTCTCCTGAAAAATAAATGAATTTTAACTAAAACAATGCAAGTGTGCGCATGCATGTTCATGTGCAGACTCACATATGCATGTGCCTGTGTCTATCTGAGTAAAAAAATTGCTGCTATTTTCTACTTTATCACTCTTATAAAACCCATGACACAAACTCCCCCTGGTGTCAGGAAGTGATGGTTTTTCCTTAAGCATTAATGCACAAATGTATCCGGCAACAATGCTGAAGCATTTGCTTTGAATTAAATCATATTTTTCAAAAAAGGTATTCAGAGTCAGTGCAGCACTGTGTTATGAGTCTGAGCCTGCAGGGACGCACAAGCCCAGGGTCAGATAGAAAGTAGCACTGCTGGAGCCAGTAGGGATTTTAATTGCTGTGACCCATTTCCACACATATATAATATACAGTACACATTATAATCTTTATACTTTATGCAGTTGGTCTACAACAGATGAACATATTATTCCATTAAAATCAAATCTATGATACAGACAGTGCACTGTGAAAAAAAAAAGAAAAAGTGATAATTAAATCAAATTAATTACTCATTATCATCAACTTTTCACAGTTTATTTAAATTTTGTGCAGCTGTGAGTAGCACCTTTATTTCATTTGTGAAACACAGGGTAGGATGATATTATTCATCCAAAGCAAACTTAGAAACCCAGAGAGTAGAAACACTACATATTTAAAACATTACTAAGGATTACCATGTTATATGAAATTGTGTTACATGAAGTTGTGTTGCACCAGAAGGGAATTTGCTTTGCTTCGTTACAGTTTCAACTGCATTTGATGCCGTTAACCTTAAATTGACCCACAATTAAGTTAATCAAAAGAGGAGCTCATCACACTCAGCACTATGCTCTGCACACAGGCCTAAAGTTTCCCATTTAGAGAGTTAAGTAAATCTATTTATAATTAAGTGCTTTTATAAAGTAATGATCCATATCTTTTGTATGATGGCCATAAATCATGTCTGCAAAGTTTAGAAGCTGCCAATGAATCTTGTCAAAGAAACACCAGACACCAGAGCTGAAAAGGGAAAGACTGAGCCAGATCAAAGAATTCCATTAAAAATGTCCAATATGGGTTAATGCTAATGCTCTTATCCAAAAATGTTAAAATACTGCAATTGAAAAAATCACGCTTCATTATACATTTTATTAGTGTGCAAATACATCTAACTTTGTCACAAGATGTATTGTCTTTAAAAACTGTCTCACAGACATTTTTTGTTTTAATGTAGCTGTTATAAGTTTGAGTTCGAATGTATCGAATTATGAAAATCTGATTCTGAATATAGCAGTCAGGAAGAACCTAATGGGAAAGTGTAACTCTAATATCCACAGTTCCTAAGTCTTTGAATTGTCCTTTTTTTCTTGTTGATACAGTTTCATATTAGTGCTATAGAGGGTCAGGCTTATGGGCTTGCATGTGGTTTTGAATTGGCCTCGTTTCTGAATTTTGCAGTACATTTCTCCTGCTGCAAGTGTCTTGGGCTGGTGCAACACGTTCGTCCTTGTCAGCCACTGTCAAAGAACCAAACAAATTAACAATTAACACTTACAATCAGAAGTTAGGTCACTTTTGAGGACACAATGACTTGAATTCACTGCCTGTAGGCATGCCCTCGCCTCAACTTAACCCCAATTAACAAAGACCCCCTTTCTGCATATTCTGAATCCATTTGCAGTAAAAGTGCAAGTTAGAGACACCAAATTTCTCCCAATTTCTTCACTATAACTCAGAATTTAACCCCTACATGCGGCCATGTTGAGGGTTACAAAAGCACAAATGTGCCTACTAATTCTTGTGCATGTACTGATGCATTTATTATAATTTCATAATATTAATAATTTAGTTTATTCAGTGTTTCATCTTTGATCCAACCTAAGTGAAGGTGCTGGTCGATGAATCACTTCCTGCCTGCTAAGGGCTTTACACAAGAGTATATATATGTATATGTATATATTGGCATTTACATTATCTTCTCTCAGCAATAAGGCTCTTCCTCTGTGTGCTGTGGACCTCGCTCTCTCAAGGTTTTGAACTAAGAGTCTGTTGTCAAGGGCAATATACAGTATATGGTCCTCTCCTGCTTCTGTCACAGCTTCATTATTTTCTTCTGATTTTTATTTCACTTGAAAAAGCCAGAGAGCTGACAAAGCAGTCATAGTTCTTCTGAGCAACTGCTACTTGACCTGCATGATCCTCATGACTATTTATAAGAGATAAAGAAATAATGCTTTATGTACTTAGTATAGGAGTAACTATAGTAACTCTTAATAATACATTATAGATTGTATACAATGCATTATGCATGTGCTAATGCATTATATGGTCATATATAATGCATTATAGATACTCATTCGTGAAAAATGTTACTCTGCTTTGCATTACTTACTCATACACTCCCACATGACACTTGGTTGGTCACCAAGTGCTGTTGGGCCATTCCTGTTTGAGGCCTCCAGATAACAGCCTGAAAGCACAGAAAAAAAGAAAGAAAAAAAAACTTAATCTTGTAATGTATTAGACACACTCTCCACCCAGATGCCTAGAATGTGTACCCATTAATGTTAGCATGTTAGCCATGCTAACAGCGTATCTCTTGGAATGGCATTGCCACCTTGGACTATAATGAAATGTCTTGTCAGCAAATTGATTCTTTGCCACGAGATATTCTTGGTGACAACAGTCTGGTGGTGCTGTGACATTTCAGCTAGTGCCACCATCAGGTCAGTCATTGAGTATTGTGGTTTTACCTTTAAAACAAATGAAATTACCTGTCTACCTATCTGTTGTACTTTGTGTTTAGTGCTAACAAGAAAATACAGTATAAGGACACATTTACTGTGGCCATTGTAGCCAAACATCAACATGTCTACATTGTCATTGTGAGCACGTTCACACACTCACGTTTGCATGTAGCTTAATGCACCACTGAGCCTACCGCCAATTTGTGCCTCTCATGTATAACCATACATTCAGGTCACAGAGGTCACCATCAGAACCAGTTCCTTTAGAGCTTTGTGTGTAAGGACTCTGAAAAACACAGGATGTTTCCATCCAAGAGTCAAATTAAGATAACCCTTAAGATCCATTCAAGAAGAGGCTGCAAAGATGTTTTGGAGTGCAGACATCTGATGACCTTAGACTACAAAGATTCACGCTGCTCTGCTTTCACACTTCTGACACACAGATGTCAAAGGAACCAGCATGCACAGTAACACTGTTTGTGAGACACACAGACAAGGTCAAGTTGTGGACATCCATAACCAAGCTACACTGTCTGAAAGGGGTTATGTTTGAAGAGGATTGCACAGATTATATTGTCATGAAATGGTAAATTCACGTGCAGTTAAATATAAGATTAAATATACAGTCATGGCAAATTGGGCTTTATTTTATTGACTTGTGTTCAATTACCAATGAGATGAATAAATAAATATTAAAAATAAATGTTATTCCCTCATTTCCTTAGAATTATTTACACATTATTAATAGTTGATGTAGATGAAAATCGTATCTTGAAGGCAAAAGTAATTTAATTTTCCAACTTGAACTGTGACATTTCTCTAAATATTAGTCATTCTGCTGGTTCAGAGTGCAAAATCACAAATAACTGCAACCAAGTGTTGTGTCTTATTTTGTCACAACTGCAAAAAAGCTGTTAAAAATGTTACGTGTTCTGTTGCTGGTTCCTAGACTCAGAATTGCATGTCATCATATCCAGTGGAGAGTTGTTGTTCTGGAGATCAATAGTTAGATCAAAAATGCCTCTGTGTGATGGAGGAGGAGGAGGAGGAGGAGGAGGAGGAAGAGGGCCATAAAGTGCCTGTGATGTCTGGATAGAGGTCACAACTATTTATCTACTTAAAGCTTATTAAGTACCAACCAAGAGAAAGGCATTATTACAGACTATTTGCTTGCTCTGTAACAGTTTTGGACCAAACACTACGCTTGTTAGAAGGTCATACAACGTGTTTGTTGTACTAAAGTTTAATATACTTTTGCAATTAAAACATACAAGGTTCTTTTTAATTTGACTCTGGTGATGCTCATACCCACCCACGTGGCAACTACAATCATGGCTTTTACAAACCCTTGCCACTTAAAACCTTTTTTCCATCATCTTCTCAGAGGCAAAACAGGACTGGATGGAAATGATTTTGCAGTTGCATGAGCCTGTAGGTGTAAAAATACATATGCAAATGGGATTGAGTTGCACATTTTGTTCCTCTAGGGCAGACCTTATACTTTCCAGTCACCGAATGTATATCAAAGTGAAACAAGTATATGAGAGGTTTATGGGAGTTCACTGAGGGCTATATGTGGCTGCTATGAGTCATTAAAGTACTAGAGAGATATAGGCTGATTTTTTTTTCTTTTTCAGCTATATTCCCTACACTATGTTTAAGAGTTGGTGCTATTTCATATCCCATTATAATTTGTACAACATATAACAGTATGCAGACATTCTTGTGTCATCTGTATTGGTGAAATCCAACAGTAAAGTTGACTCAAATAGTGAAACCACACTCCTGGCGTCACCGTCCTGATGCTAAGTAAAAGCAGTGATCTCTTCTCCTCTTTTCTTCTCATTTTTGTGTTGTTGAGGTACAGCTGTGACTTTCTGGTGTCCTGTCTGGCATGATTATACTTAAATCTTTAATGGCTCTCATCTGGAGCTCAGCTCATAGGAAAAAAGGACCATGTCTGAGATTGCTTTTTTCCCCCCATAATTTTCTAGTGCTTACTCCTTCCATCCCATCTGGTGGGCTATTCTCGCAGTTGCACATTTGCATCGGTGTGAGGCAGTTGTGAAATATTCAGTGAAATCAGCAAACATAAATATTGAATAAAAATAGGAAGTTGATGCTACAAAAAACATGTAGCAGCAAAAACCATGTAGCATCAAGAATGCACATTTTAACAAACATTAACAAGTGTTATTTTCCCCTGTGACAGCATTGCTTACTCTTTCATATATAGCTGCTTCTTACTGTATATTTCAGAGCAAGTGGGCTGCAGCAGGGCATACCGACATTCAAGAGAGAAAAGAAGTGGGTACACTGAACTAGATAAACAGGATAAAATCAGATCACAATGGCCTTGATGTTTAACTCAGGGATTTAGTGAACCAAGGGACAGGATAAGGGAGGACACAGACAGCTTGTACCCTTGCAGGCCAAATCCCAACCCCTGTTGTCCTTCCAAGTTTAGGGAGCATTTCCAGCTGATAGACACTGTGTTGTGTGTGCCCCAGTCTGGCACAAAAATCTTCCTTACTCCTGTTATTTCTACTTTTTATAGCCCATGTTTTAAATAAATTATTTCATTATTCCCTCTTTTTTTTTGGCCTTTTTGGGGTTGCTGTCCCTGAGCCATATTCTCACGTCCTCTGAGGAAGAAGCAGTCCAACTCCAACTCCTCTTTCCAATTATCCATCTGTGCTGGGGGAAGTGGAGGTATGGATCCATCTGAAATCACAATGTACTGTGGTCCAATGTATGTCTGGGGCATATTTGGCCCAGGGTCTGGCCTACTTGATATCACTGTCTATCGCTATGGCTTATTGCACAACCCCAAGTTGAACCCAGGCAGTGATCTTCATGGGCAGCCCAATTGCATGACTGCATTAGCATATTAAAGGATCAACATCATGTGACTGTCAAAAAACCAATATTTAACTGGACTGTAGTCTGATACATCTACCTTGTTGTAACAAAATATATCAGTAGATTTCAAAAACAGTGCATAACATCTGATTGGGAACTGTTTTACATACTATATTGAAGTATAACTGTACAAATCATAGACATTATCAACTTCAGCATTGGAATAAGTTAAATTATGTTATCTTCAACAACCGATGGACCTGCATACAATCATGAAGGGCTGAAGTCTGGCTGAGATGATCACGTCTTTCTGCCAGGCTTCAGTATGTCAGATGAGTCTTTTGGTGGATTTCAGTGCTTCTTTGTGTCCACATCATGCTGAAGCATTGACCAAACCCCAGTGCATGCTCTCTGAACTGAAGATTTTCAGCCCATCTGTGGCCACAGAATGTCAAAGGCAACAAAGATGAGTCAGAAAGTGCAGTCCTCCTCTCCTGCTGTGACATTTTTGAAGAGGCCGCACACGCCACACGGCAGGTCCTCAATCAACCATGAAGATCCTGTTGTGACTGAATTGTGAAGGGTGGCAATGGAAATAGGTTCAAGACCCTCTTTTTGCTCTGTGTTGTGGTGAATCAAAAGTTTTTTGTTTGTTTTTTAAACCAGTCGTTCGGTTGTTATATTGATTCCCAATTCAATAGTACCAGTAAAATCATAGATATTTTCTGGCCTCAACTTGCATTACAAATTTGAAGAACAGATGAAAATCCTAATACGTACGGAGTGGCTTATCATTGATCTAGACTCTTACCTCACCTGCATTGGTTTCCTCTCTTATCATAAGCTCTTCAAGATAAAACATGACAAGCACTTCAATTAAATTATACTCACTATTGTCCTTAATCTTGATTCCAAGACTTTAATTTAAACTGGTGTTTATTATTCTAACAGTGATGAAGGATTTCTTTATGAACCCAAACCTAATCAAACCTTACACACTGCAAATCACATTATGACAAAGATTTTGTAGGTTTTTGAAGGCAAGGGCAGTTGACCTCATCCTGTTGATAGGAGAACTAGAACAGAAAACACTGTTCAGAACAACAGCTACAAATAAGCTATTTTGTCATTTAATTAAGAGGATAAGTTGATCAATGTTTATTGTATAAGGACAGATTTAGATAATTACAAACTTAACCTTTGTGGAACTGTTGTATCCAATGTCATGGCACTATGAACAGTTCACCATCTAATACCTCATTTTATGTCAGGGTGACTACAAATCTAGGTAATAAACACTAGTTGCCTCAACTAAAATACTGAGCATTAGCAGTTCTGGCCTTTGCAATAAAATACCTTATTACAATACAGCTGATGAAATTTTATCTAGGTCTATTTTCCAAATTGTGTAAGTGGATACTAGTGTTTCCTAAAACCAACAAAAACATAACGAAATGGAAATATAAATTGGAAAATATGCCTTCATAGTGGTGAGGACTCATTGACCATTACAGGGACACTGGCTGGAGTGCCCAGTATAGCCCCATAAAAGACTTCCATTGGATAGCCTCTCATTACATTTTAATGATATGGCTTCAGAGAGGGCTTTAAAAGCTGTCTGTCTCTTTGGGACTGCATGGTAATTGAAAAGAGGTTTCAATCTGGTGCATGGAAGCCAACAGGGATATTTCTGAAAATAACCCTCATTTTAATGAGTTTGTTCATTAAAAGTTTAACAATTTTCTTGGAAATGTAGACAGAATTTCATGCACTGCAAGAAAGTCACATTTAATGATGAATTAGAAAGCGAGCATTAGTGTGACATTAGTCTAACGTCAGTAACATTGACAGACATGGCTTTGGCTCTGACCAAAATCAGAAGGACGAGTAAATCTTGTTGTAACAAATAAACAGAGAGACAGTGCTGGTTGTCTCTACATCTGGTCACTGGAAAGTTGACAACATCACATCTCAGTCAAAATTAGGTCACTTTGCAGAACCCAGTGACCGAGGATATTTTTAGAAGATGCACAAACAGTAAATAGAAAAGGAACTAATTTTCATAAAGTTTTGACAATAATTGTGATTGTGCAGAGTTTGATGTTAAGCTTCAGTTTGCAGGGAACACAGCTGTCTCAAACAAATCTAAGGGACAAAGAGCTGAAATCAAAGCCTGATTACAGGATGTCCCTTCACTATAATCACTGAAACTGCACTGAGGCCTTCCCATTTTCAATTATCCATTGATAATTGCATATGAGCATCCCGTTGGGGTTAAGTTTACTTTTAGCAAGTTGTTTGGTCCATCAACTGTTAGAGCAGTGAGACTCCGCCACAGTGTGTGGACTGGAAGATAAAACCAGCAGGTGATCTGCATAAAGCTGCAGAGATGAGTGCTATGGCTCCACAAATGTGGCATTTTGAAATTGTCTAGACATTTTATTTTGTGGAAACAAGCAAATGTGGCTCTTAGATAAAAGTATATAAGCACCAGTAGTGGACATTTTCACAACACAGGCATTTCATTTTCATTTACATGTGTCAATGTCCAGACGTGATGCACTTACAGTAACACCCTTAATCTCTTTCCATATGTTTATTATTTCCCATTTCCTTCTGTTAAGCATATCCTGCTTCAGCGTGTTCCAACCAGCTCTGACTCAGACTCACAGGATAGAGTTTGCCAATACATAAGGTAATACACTGTGTTCAAAATTGTGGTCATTTAGGTGTCAACACAGTTTATATATGTTACACAGTCAGATCATAAAAATGCAGCATCACGCTCATGTTGTGCTTCTGGTTGGCAAATGCTCCACTACATATATCCACTAACCCACTGTGATATCACATCCTTTTACTGGGCTGAGTGCAGGTCAATAATGGGTCCACTGCTGTGGTTGTTAAACCTGTGCTTTACCTGCTATGACAATTCGCATTGTATGTTGTTAAAGGTGTTTAGGATTGACAGTAAGTGCAAGAACAAGGACAGTAAAAACAAAGCAATACAGGATGTTCAACTTGTCACTGCTTCAGATTCTCTTTTTCTTTTTGACAATCCTGCTATATTATTTACTCTAGTTGTTGTTGTTTTGTTTATCCTACAGAGAGCATCTTTTTCTCTTCTGCTTTTAGGTTTCACAGCAGCCTAACCACCTCTAATCTAACTTAACGTTACCATTTGTGAGGTGCATTTTTGGGGATGGTTAACTGCTTGGGAATATAAGTGCTGTCTGGGAGGCTTAATTCAGGACAAGAAAATAACATCAACTGGAGAAGAAATTCTCTTCAGTGCTGCAGCACAGAGCCCAGGCTTAGGTAGAAATTCACAATGCCCAGGTTATCTGTGAATTGATCACAGGAGCTATACATAGCCTTTTCAGTGGTGGATTATTCAGAGCCATGTTCCATTTTTTCCCCCCAAGTCAATATGCTTGTTCTGGTTAAATCACAAACAAAAATGGACGTGGGGGCTATGCCATGAAATACAATTTAAATGCAATTCCATGCCTTGATTGCAATACCGCCACATTGAAATGTCAAATGTCACTTGTCAGCTAGATTGTTCTACATTATATAAACCTAACCATACATAATTGATCATTTGATTGTATCTCACAAGCCAGGATATAGTGTTTTCACATACAGTGTTTATGTGTCTTTTTATTAAATAATCTAATCATATTCTTTTGCATCATATGCAAAATCTACTCTTACTCTGTATTCATATTCTCATATGTTACCTATAAAACAACTCAGTGTGTTAAAGATTCTTTTCATGCATCACTCTATGGGCATATTTGGTCGCTTTCACCTCTTTCCTCAACCACCTTTTCATTCCAGGTCTCTATACCTCACACAGCTAATGTGACATTTATCTGTAATTAGACTCTTACATATTTTAATAGAAAATGATATCCCTTAAGGTTCCCACTGTCATTTGCATGGGCAGCTCTGATGATAATCAGGTCCTAGAAAAAACATTCTCAATGACATGGGCTGTCATCCCAAATTAGTGAGTGCAAAATCCTTATCAGGGGAGTGACCTTCCAGAGCACTGCTCAAACTTGGGCAGCATGTGGGAACACAATAGTCTATGTGTGTCTGCACAGATCCATTAGTATTTTCATTTTATCATGTGGCCTCTTCAAATGCTGAAGGCATTGGTGTTGTTGCAATGTATTGTATAAGACTGTCCAGAGAACCACATGTAAATTATTGGTGACACCTTAGTATTTTTTTCTGAGTTGCTCAAGCTTTCAACCTATATTTTTCTGTCCATCTAGACTGAGGTTCACATTTCAGTCTGAACCTTGTTATTGCTACTCTGTCTTCTTGTAAAAAAAAAAAAAAATACAGCAGCCAATCTCACTTTGTTGATATGATGGTTGATGAATATTCTATGTGAATGAACAGTTTGCTCAATCTGCTCGTTCTGTAAAGACATTCCTCTGCGGGTTCCCGTCTTATGAAAATAACTACTGGTGTGCTACACTGGTCGGTAATGAGCGATCATGTGGCCATGTGGTGTGCTGTGATGAAAAACGTGAACATGAAACTTGAAACTGAAAAGCAGAGCAAAGTAAGTTGTGCTGTGCAGTTAAACTGGGAAACAGAGTGATGTTTATCCAAATGTACATATTAATTGTGTTTTCACTGCGCAGTTCATCATAGCCACTTGTTCAGTTTGTGTTCCCTGCATGCAGACCAAGGGTTTATCTACTTGTTTCTTTTTCTCCCCGGCAAAAAGACCCCATGAGAAGAGCCAAACCCAACAATGAATTGATGACCACTAACAAATGTTTCCTGATCGCTTAAAGAAGAACAAGCTGATTTATATTACGCTCTCAAGTGGCGCCGCCACAACTGCAATGGTAGAGCGGATTTACATTGACTGTGGAAAAACTGATGTTCAGTTAATCATGGTCAGCAGCCACCTCTCCAGCCATAGTTTGTCTGAACATGGAAGTTATTCAGTCTTAAAGTATCATTGTGAAACTGCAGTACTGTAAGAGATTTGCAGGGTAAGACCTTAGAAACATCCCCAATACTGTAGGCAGATCACTTGATTTCTTTTGTTGAAAAGCTGCCAACCATTACTTCACATTTCATAATTGTAAGTGGATGAATTAAAAACAAATCAAA
>OMNW01012253.1:0-18515 GCA_900303245.1 Selene dorsalis | reverse complement strand
ACCCCCCCCCCCCCCCCCCAAAAAAAAAAAGTCGAGCTGCTGATTGAAAAGGTAACTTTCTATTTTAGATAATAATCACTGTTTTTGTCAGCATACATCTGGTATACTGATGTAATATGTCTATACATGCAATTCTTAACCTGGCATAGAATATGACTGGTCATTTGTTCATTTTGGCAGAACCCATATTATTTGTGGACCTAAGACCCAGAATGCTTGAAAACAGATCCACTTTTGCAGCCTTGCTTTACAGTGTATTGGGAGGAAAGATATATAGTGGGATTAATATGAATGTGATGATTTTTCTGTCAGCCTATACAGTCTCTTACAGAACGTTACTGTATACATGGCCTCATCTATTTTATTTATCCTTGTACAGTGAAGTGCTGTCTCTTCATACCTTTATCTTCAATCTCTTTTTTCTCCATATCAGGGGAGCTCTTTGCTCAGGAATGATTAGATGAATGAGGTGGTTGAGTGTGGCAGAGTAAAATTTGAGACAAAGCAATTGCATTTCATATTGAATTGGGAATAAGGGATAACATAGACTCCCTCTGCTCCTTTCATCGTTTGGACTTCCTACAGAGGCCAATGAAAGTCCTAAGGAAATTGAAAGACCTTATCCATCAAACTGATAACCATACAAGTTATGGAGCCTGTCAGTCTCTCAACTCTGACCTTAACCTGAACCTGCTTTTCTTTCATACTTTCTGAGATGTTGTTAAACACATAATTTTTTTTTTTTAATGACGATTTTAATTAAGTAGTGATATAAGAGTCTTAATTCAATAGAAACAAGGCAAAGCTAGCAGGTTTTTGATGTCTTGTATTATGTGCTGGGACCCTATCTGTACTGTTGATGAAGTATGATGCTGTTCTGAGCATTATTTGTGGCTTAGAGTGGCTTTTTTGATCATGGTTGGCTCGTGGTTACAAAGACAGCAGTATATAGCTGTCTGTGCAGAAGTTGCTGCAAGAGACATTTGCGGTCGGCAAACTTGATCTCTCGAGGGGGTGTTCTACTCGGTCTCACGGTGCATTAGACCATGGGTTAAATTTGTGCCAGAATATCCCTTTAAGACTGGGATAATTCAAAAACATGTATTGAAATGTATTATTGAACCCATTGTTTATAGTCAATCACTAAAAAAGAAAAAAAGATTGAAGGATAATGTAATCTCTGTAATTATGTAAGGCTAGGCCAATAACCATCGCAGTGCCACTAATAGAGAGAGAAAGTTGATGTGCTGTTGCAACAACTAGTCTTAAACTTCTTGTGATTTAAATCTTCTTCTTCTTCTTCTTCTTCTTCTTCTTCTTCTTCTTCTTCTCACCCCTGTTGCTCTGTTGCTTCCTGATGTCTGATGTGATCCACTTGTATTTCCCACAGCACAGAGTCTGCGAGGCTCTTTTTTTCTGGATCACATCTGTCAAAAGTGGTGAGAGACTGACAGGGAAGGAGAGGGGGGCATGAGAAAGAGAAAGAGACAGAGCTTTGTGAGTTCCTCAGTGCAACATCTGCCATTACATTGGGAATTCCCTCTCATGCACTTTGCAGTGCGGCACAAAGCATGTATGGGCTCTGCAGTCTGTGCTGTAGGCTTTCTAGTTCTCTCTGCTCACAGTGAGATAGAGGTTGTGCATTTACCTTATTTTGGAGTGGACCCCGAGGAAAGAAACAAGCTGAGAAAGAGAGAGAGAGGGCAGTGGCTGAAATCACTGTCATGGTAAAATTTTCACACCTCTGCATAAGCTGACTGGCACCAAACTGTGACACTTCGTTGGAGAGGCCTGTAGCTAAAGTGATTAAATGAAAGATAAATGACAATATAGTTCCAATTCAGTTATAATAGCCTCTTTCAAATGGTCAAAGATGAGGTGGAGGAGTTGTTGTGCATTAGGAAAGTTTATGAAATTCCATATACATACAGAAGTGGCACTGTAAACTGTTACCGTTTGAAGGGCACATTTCATTCCAGCATTAGCTGAGGCCAGTAATGTCTCAGAGAGAATACTTATATCACGGAGGTTTGCAGAGAATTACTAATAGGGTCAGCAGCCTTGAGATTGTTGTTCTATCATACCTTACCTCTCACCATTACAACGCTGGTTTCCTCTGCCGTTCATAAAATGTGTTTTGTTTAGAAATTGTCCATGTGCACTCAACTTGATTGCATTTCCTTTAATATCCCCACTCAATCAAACAGAGAGCGTATTTTCTAATGAAACTTTCTTTGAATCCAAGGAGCAACTACAAGTCTAGAGAGGGCACATGAGGACCTCTCAAATGTTTCAATAGACAACCAATGTATTATATATCAAATGGGAAAAAAGCCAGGCTGAATTCTATGAAAAATGGAACCCTTGTGATCTGACAGTGGAAACGATACCATATCTAAATTATCCATTGAAAAGGCCTGAGGTCACAATAAGATCAAGTTTGGTAATGTTGTGATTAGGGTCAAGAGCTAAAAGAGAAAGCTAAAAGAAGTAATTAAAGCATATTTCTGCTGCAATCAAACAAACTACTACAGTACATTACTCATCCAAAGAAGTACCACTACCTGTGCATGGTCTTTAAATCTGTTTTTGATGCTTTAACAAAATTCTGTGGAAGCTTTGGAGCCAAAATTCACTTTCATCTGTGCACGAATGTTGCCCCTCTCCTTGCAGGTTTTTACATCTAAAGCTGCAGAATATGTCAAAGCCTTTACAATTACTGGAATCAGCCTCAGCAAAAGTTGCAATACAGGCCATCTCTGAGTTAACGCTCAGTCTGCTGTTGCTGTTACAGTGCAGAATCAGAAGGGAAATCTAACAAAAAAGGGCCTCATGTTAAAAACATTGCTGCCAATATGCTGCTGAACAAAAACAGATCCAGTGTATAACTCAACATATGCCTCGGTGGAGCAGCTGCCAGAGCAAAACTACACCTGGAGGAATGAGCACTTGTTGGATGTTACCTTAGCAGATTGAGATATATAGTTGAGGACACTGTCATGCTGAACGCTATGATGACAAACAAGACGTGTCCTATAGCTACACAGTTACACTGGCTGAGCACATGCAGCGCTACACTATCAGCATGAGTGAATCCTGCTGAAGACACAAAAAACATGAATCACAACACCGAAAAAGATGTTTGGCACATTGGCTTGGGTACAGTTGACTGAACTGGGAAAATGTCAGCCAAGGCTACCTGGGTAAGGTAGCCCTGTAAGGAAAAGTATAGTACACAACAGAGTCAACGTTATAAATCACTATCTGATGCTTCCACTGCTAAAAGGGAACTCATGCGTTAAATTGGTATGGTGTGTTATTATCACTCATTCTGGGAAAAAAAAAAAGAAAAACTCTCTTCAGTTGTAGCGCCCTTGACAGATTTGATAAAAGCTCAGGGTTAGTACGTCTGGAACACTTTTCTGACAAATGTCAAAAGGTGTTTGAAAATGTGCAGACGCTCTTTTGTGCTGCTCTGGCTCTGGCTGCTCCATGAGCATATGAACAATTTTCACAGCAGGTGGGATATTTCAGAGTGGGAGCAGGTGCCGACCTGTTACAGGAAGATTATTGGAGGGTGTGGTAGTGGATGGGGTGATAGACTTGTCACCTTTTCCTCTAAGTTTAAAATCTGCTAGCTCAATTACTGTGTTGGAAAAGATGCCCTAAGATTATTGTGAGCTCTGCAGCGTTGTCTTGTACAAATCTGGTGAGGTGTGTCGCGTGAACACATCACACTCTTATTACATTTTACTGGTAAATGCAAAACTCAACACAGCCTACAATCCCTATGAATTACATTTATACTGAATAAATCTCCACCTCACTATTTGAAGACAACGTTCTGAGCAAGAGGTCTGATGTTGTACAGTAGCTGCTGAATCAACCCTTATCAGCTACACATTATACATTTAAATACATTTTTCAAATAGCAACTTGCAGTGGTGGTGATCTACAGTATGTTGCTTCGGGATATCTACCCTCACCCATCACCGTTCATGCTTATGAATCTTCATTGAAATATCCAAATCATGTGCGATATGTGTGATTTAACAGAGTTGCTTAAACTATATGATTCCTCCATCTCAGAAATATTGAGTGACTTTTCATCTAACCTTCATCCCATCACATTCCTCTTCGTTCTCCCTTGCCCATCTTTCAGAACCCTTGTTGACCTTATTATAAATATTTTGACCTTTTCACCAGCTGGCTTCTCCAGTTGTGGACAAGGGCACATTACAGGTAAGTGATCAGTTGAACAGAATGGCTGACAAGCGCTCAGATGGACAGGACAGTGGGTGGTAGAGTACCGGGGTCAGGGCTGAGGCTGGAAAGACTCCCTGAATGTCAAAAATGAGCACAGCGATGAGGGAGAAAGAAGGTGAGAAACACAGAAGAGTCAAAGCACCACGGCATGCTGTTCACTGTCCAGATGACCCCTCTCACTCTTTCTCGGCAGAAGGATGTGCCTGCCAGCGATCCAGTCCATCATGTTGACTCCAACAGCTGAGCAACATCTGTTCATTAGACTTGACAGATGAAAGAGAGCCCTGTGAAGATGGGATGAGGTGGATGAGGGCGCATCCAACATAATATATCTCTCATATAATTATGAGGGGCTCATGTAATATAGCAGCCCTGGTACGCTTTTGTGTTCCCAGTCTCTTGTACATGTGATCTGCACATCAGGCTGCAGATAGGTAGCAAGACAGGGAATTGTAAGGTTTTTATCGAGGCATTTGTTTCATCAGTCACGCTTCTCTCAGCTCTATTGTGCTGCGCTGAAGGTCTTTCTCTCCATTACATTGTTTTGTTGCTTTTTTTTCCCTCAACCTCTGAAATGTCACAGGGAAATGGGCACAAAGCATTGACATGGATGAGAACCGATAAATAATGCAGCATACATTACCCTCCCCTTCTCCTATCCCGCCCCTCATACACCTCGCCTCACCTGCGTTTGTACGGGAAAAGACGATAGAGGGCAGCCACCCAAGGGACACAGGTGCTAGAGACACCTCGGTGCACATTAAATACACATTCACAAACAAAAGCAGATGCATCAATTGGACAAATTTTAATATTTGATAAAAAAAAAAAAAACACACACAAAAAAAATTGCAAGTTACAACCTAGCAAGATAAATACAGACAATCAAACCTGAAAGCACATTCATTGTTGCTTCGATATTATGTTTTATTGAAGATACATGTGCAGGCATGCATAAGGATACAGGTGGAAAGAGTGGCCACGACCAGAATAAATTTGATCTTATCACCCAGGGAAGCAGGTCACACCACACAAGACTTTGACAAATACTGTGGCTGAGAAAGGGGGTTTAAAAGAAAAGGTCAGCAAGAGCAGGTGTGAGACAGAAAAGAGAATTAAGTCATCACTATAGCTATCTGAAGTTCAAATGCAACACTCTGTCCACGCCGCTCCAGCCTTATCTATCCCACAACAGCAATGCAGGAGGGCCTTTGCGTGTTACCTGTTTTTTGTTTTTTTTCAGCAGGTAATAGACATTGCCGACACAATATAAGTGTTTTCTGTGTGATCCTGACATTTGATGATGATGGATAAGGCTCTTTTATGCTTAACATGATTCAAGAAGAGAATACTAGATACTTCTGTCATTATCAGCTATTGCAATCTGGGTTGTGCCTCTACAGCTGATGTCCATGTTTTGAGCTGTTTCCGTACCCTGTCTTATTGTGCAATAGATCTTAATCTTACCGAATCTTAAATGAGTTTTAGATATGACAAAAGATTCAGTGATATAGCTGTTTGATCCTCTAGAAGTTCACAACACTTAGTTGCACACAGTCCTTTTCCCTCACAGTCAAAAGTGCAGAGCACTTCAGAGCATATTTGTATTTTCTTTTGTGATTTAAGGTTGGCATGCAATGTCACATGTCATGGTGGCAGAGTAATTACTTTTAACAGGAACATTTTGGTTTTCTTCCCTTTTTGGAAGGAGTTAAAACTTGGTTTGGACCCAAGATAGTGAAAAAAGTTGTGTTCAGGATAGTTCTGCTGATGCATAGGAAAATGGAGACCTCACACACATCTGGAACTGGCAGAATCACTGTATTTGAAATCTCATAAAAAAAAGACATGATAATATCCTAGGACATAATGATAATTGCAACATGCCATGACCCGAGTAAGGGCTTGCCAAAATGGTAATCTAAAAAAACCAAAAAGTTTGTTGAGTCTTGCTGAAGGAGTCTGTCTTCTCTGTAGGTTCCAAGCTAAAGAGAGGGGAGTTTGAAAAGGCAATGGAAGGTGTCAGTAAAAAGATATCCTGGAATCGTTTCAGGAATTCAAGAGGGTGAAGGCAGAACAGACACCATGCCCAGTCTGGGTAAGATTGGTAAAATTCATCAACATCAACACCAACTGAGGATATTGTCTGAAATTGAAAGAGGGCTTTTGAGGAACTGCTAAGATCCATTAAAAAAAATGCTCTCTGGGCAAGAGTCAGACCTACAAGATTTGGCAGTGTAGGTGGTGGCACACCATTCACAATCTGAGCTTCAAGATTCAAAAGCAACCCACTCAAAGCACCCAGTGTGGTACTCTAATCAAGTATCTACTTAATGTTTGCTGCTCTTACAAAGACCTCTTTGTGAAGTAATAGTAATTACATAAACTGGGTATTTACAGTAAATAGGTTGGCAGGGGGAGTGAAAATGAGAGTTCACATTGGAAAGCTGCTCAAGTAGAGAGACTTTGAGACTTGTGATCTGGCAGTTTTAGAGCTAACACACACACACACACACACACACACACACACACACACACATATATATATATCTTACCTTATCTTGTACCTTATGTTGCCAGATAAACTCCCTGCAAGTACAGAGAAGAAGCTCTTCCTTTCTTTGATGACTGCTTTACTCTCCCTGTCTCACAAAACTCTATTCTTACTTACGAAGCTTCTTTCAGTGTTTTTTTTTCTTTACTTTCAAAGTGGCAACAGCACTTACTTAAGTACAACTTTGTACAGCAACAGTTGTACGAAAGCCCCCTACACATCTGCAGAACTTGAGCTGCATCATGTCTCTCCCAGAGAACCCGAAGATGCTTCCCCAAAATAAGAGAAACAGAACAATTGAGACAGAGATGAAGGAGGGGGAGAGGAAGATATGGATTATGCACTGGAATTTGTTACCCTAGGAGGCACTGTTGTTCCTAAATTGAGTAGAGCTGGGTTGCAGCCACTGCCAACTTATTATGCCAGCTCTCTTGAGTATGGAGACAGACTAAACATGAGGTAAATTCAAGCACAAAATACAGGACAGACGTCTAAAATTTGGCACATTACTCATGACAGGAATGACCCAATTCTGTTACACCAACAGCTTAAATATAGTCCATATTCATCAAACCACCAGTCCTTCCATCCATACAAGCATACATTAACACAGATACACTGTACATATACCGAACCTTCGGTCTACAACTCAAAGAACTGAATGTCCAATACATTGAAATGACCCTAAAACAATACATGACAAAGAGTTGGTATTGGTAATGTGGCAACACTTCAACACACGGTGTTGAAACATTCACTGGGTTTACTTCATGCATAAATTCATACATTTCCAATTGTCAAAAAAGAGCCGCTCTTGGGTGCTGTATAGCTCAGTGGGTTGAGTAGACGCCCCATGTGCAGAGGCAGTCCTCATTGCAGCCGGTCCCGGTTTGAGTCCCGAATCTGGTGGTCCTTTGGTGCATGTCATTCCCCCTCTCTCTACCTTCCCATTTCCCATCTCTCTCAACTGTACTATCAATTAAAGACAAAAAGCCCAAAAATATACTTATATAAAAAAAAGCCATTCTTGTTTTTTACCTTATACGTAAAGATCATATAAAACAGACAGCCCTCAAAACCAATACCCTGCTGAGACAGACCGCTAAATTGTATGAATGTCTTTGTAGCATAAAATTTCATTTTTTGAGAATGCTTACATGAAAGGTCACATTGGGGAAAAAATGTGTTACAATCTGGGGCTTCGCACACATGCAGAGAACAGAAAACTTCAGGTTGTATTTGCTGGTCTGTGGGATGACAGGAAAAAAAAAGAAAAAAAAGTAAAACCTGCCCCTGTGTCAATGTGCCCTCTGTCCCCCAGAGCTCCTGTGCCATCACAGAGTGACAGGCCTTATTCTTACTGATCTTTGAGCATGAGCGACAGCCACTGATCCTGCCTGGAGTGGCGCCACTGCAGTTCTAGCAATGCCCAGATTCCTTTTTTTTTTTTTCTTTCAACACAAAAGTCACTGAAGAGGTTAAATGTTTAGCTATGTATAGAGAGGAATCAGGCAGATCTGGTTAAGCACCCAAACAGGGGCAGGGGATGTGTCTTCTTCCAGGGCAAAATGCCAGCTGGAATGTGGCTCACAATTACAGCCTTCTATCCATTTCACATTAGCTGGGCTTGGTTTCTGCTTTGAGCTTGGAATGAGCCTCGAACAGCTGGTTAATGAGGTGAGACATTTTTCAGGACACAGATAACACCTCATAATTACAGGTTGGATAGTACATGGAGTTTGACATATAATTAGCTGCATTTATAAAGCTTTGCAACTTGTTACAAGTTCTCACCAAAAAGTACAGTGATAGACTGCTTTTTTTTGCAAAAAGTGATGTTAAATTTGGCAGAGTCGCATATGTAAGAAGCCTATTCAAAACAACCAATTAAAATGCCATAAAATATAAAAGGTCAACACTCTCATGTGGATAGTTATTTTAAAGGAGCTATTTGTAAACTATGTAATGCTACATAGTCACCATTTGCATGAACAGCTGTTCACTAACCTAATTTGCCAAAATCTTCAGCCACTGTTGTGTTAACAAGAAAATAATTTACAATACACCCTCCGAGCAGCACCACTTCTTCAGAGCAGACTGGAAACTACAGTGACTCGGTATCTGAATGTTACCAGTCAGCTGGCCAGTCCGAGGCTAAGTGGTTAGCATGCAGTATGAGAAATTTGGAGACAGAAAGACTCACATTATTAATGATAGTAAGAAGAGGGTTGATCTGCATAGTTGTCTTGCAAGTAAAGGAGTTTAATACTGAACTTGCAACTTTTAGACTGGTAAGTAAATAGAGCCTCAAGTTCTCCTCATCCGCCCATTGTTAAGTGGTTTTCTTAAAGTCTTTGTGTTAAAAAGATTTTATATATTTTAGCTCTTGTTTGCCTGCTAGAGACCCAATCAAGAGATGTCTTGGTCTATTGCCTGCTGCCATCTTGTTGATACACCTTACTGTCACACCCTCATGATCCTACTGGCACGCAATTTCCCCACATCTGCTCACTCCTCCTCATGGGCCAGAAAACATCAGTGTTTGCTTTGCCGATATAACATGATGTGGCATTTTATGGCAGCTGGCGCACGAAAAGAGATTGGCTGTAATATCCGGTTTTAGCAATGGGCTAATTTATGCATAAAATATTTCTTACTTTACTACGTACTTTACTCTAATGTGTTTACTCCATAATTTGCCATCATCCGATCCCATCACTGGAAAACAATTGCTTGTGTTTGATGTTACTAGAAAGAAGTGACAGAGCAAACAGACGCAAAAAAAAAAAGTGTGGAAGCTTTGAAGATAGTCTCTTAGCCTGTCTTCAGTAATGCATTTGGCAACTTGTTTGAAACCCATTTAGAATCAGTTGACAGTAGTATACCCGATTAAATGAAAATCTTTTATTGAGCATAGTGATGAATTTGCATAAGGGAATACAATGCAAAACAGTAATTGTTTCAGTTTTACATGAATACAGAAGGCTTTTTATATAATAAGAACCCTACACTGACAATAAATGCAACAGTCCCCTGGTGTCCAAATGGGAAGAATTCAGTTCACAAGCTGTAAGGATGACAAGCCTGTGTTGTGGTGGGTGCCTCAGGAAACCAAGGCAGAGAATTTGAGAAATGAATAGTTGCTGGTGTAGCCCGGTAGAAATTCAGAGGACTAAAAAAGGGCATATGTTCAAATAAATAAGTTGATTGCATAACAAATAGCATTTAAGATTTAGAAGAAGTACAAGTTCATGGTTAATCAATGTTTTTTAAGGTTAAGAAATAAAGTCATTCAGTAAAAATGTGAATACTGGGTAATGTTATTAATGCATTGAACTATGCTTTTAATATGTTAATTATTTGTTGTTGTTTATAAATCTCTGTAACTATGTTTAACTATGTTTAAAAGTGCAGGAAGAAATAGACACACATATGGTGGTGAATGTATTTTATTTTGAAAAGGTGTGACAGTGAGGTATGACCGGAAGAGAGAGAGAGGGAGAGAGAGAGCGGGAAGAATGAAATGGAGGCATGGTGACAACGGTGAAGGAAAAGAGACTTGTGAGTGAATGACTGTCTCCAGGGTGATAGAGGTGTTCGACCAGGACGCTTCGGAAGACTTTGTGATGAAGTTACTGCCTGTGTGGACTACTCAACTCAAGATAAGTGAAGCTAGCGGCTGAACAAGAGCTAGCAGTTCCCACAGACTTTTGCTAACAGGCTAGCGGCTAGCGACCCGTGGAGCAGGGCCCGTGTGAGGGCGTGTGTGGAGCTGCAGACCACGGAGCTGAGCCACCGCGAGATCGGCCGTGACGTGGACGACGGAGCGAGCCATGGTGGGATCGGCGGCGGTGTGTGTCTTCTTCTTCTCCTCTGGGTAGTCGTCTCTTCTCCACTCCTCCTGCTTCAGCGCTTTTCCACCAACAACACCTGTGGTTTAAGGTATTTTTTCTTCCTTTTGCCCTGTCGAGGCGAAACAGCCATTAGTTTCCGGCTGCAACGTACTCGAGCAGCGTTCAGGCCTGCGTCATGAACGGTATATTTGAACGGTTTTTTATTTTATTGCCGGCTATTTTATGAAAATGTCATGGTGATATTATCTTGTTTGAGAAAGTCTTAAAAAGTGTGTGAACCCGATGAAATAATTTGTCAGTAAATAATTTATTTTTTGTTTGTTTACACTAAACAGTTGTGGTCATTGAGTTTGATATTTTAAGCTAATTAAGGTCAAAAGGAATAATTTCATGTTAAAAGGTGATTTAAAAACATCATTGTTTAGAAAGTATTTAAGTTCATAAGAGAGTAAATTTGACAGTTAAAAACTTGATTTTCAAGACAATATTTAAAAATCACTCACACACATTCACACACACTGTTAGTGTATACTGCTGAAGTTAATCGTAGAAACCCCATCTTGTTTCTTTATAGTAAGAAAGAGCTCAGGTTAGCCACCTCTCATAATAGTTAAACACGCTAGAGAGGCGCTACGCTGGGAAGGAAGGTTGTAGGCCACGGTGCTAAACAGACACAATGTGCCCTACAAACAGATGTGTATTGTAATGTAATGTGTATGTGTAACAGTGTATATTTAATGAACTGGCTCACTATCTAGTTACCACATAGCGCATGTGCCACCATCTTGAAGAGATGACTGATGAGAACCTGTCATTCAGAGAGAGGTGATGAATGATTTTTGTGATGACTAATCACAGAATACGATTGATTTCAGATTATTATGATTATGTGCATGGGGAGGGCACCCATCCCCCCACCCTCACCTATGGCCATGAGCTCTGAATAGTGACCACAAGAATGCAAACAGTGGATAGTTGGCTGGGCTCAGCTTTAGAGACAGGCTAAGGATCTCTGACATTTAATGGGAGCTTCGTGCTGAAAGTTGAGGTGATCTGGGCCTCTGGTTAGGATCCCTCCTGGGGATAGACCCAGAACATACTTAGGAGATTATATAGCTCATCTGAGGGAATGATTCCCAAGGAGGAGACGGAAAACATTCCTGCGGAGAGGAATGTCTGGACTCCTTTTCTTGAACAACGAAAAAGTGATACATAGTGGATGGATGGTTTGATGGATAAGTGAAGTCAGCAACTGTCACCAATTACAAATAGATGATACACAAGAAAAGATAGAGAAACAAAACAAAATCAGAAAGCAGCAACTTTATTTAGTACTATCCCCATGAAGGTTGCTTTTGGTTATAGAAGAGTCTCATATTAATGTGGATGAATCTACATGACCCACACTTGTTTGTGTGTCCATTTTCAATAAATATATCATTTTATCTTTGTTATTTTGATATTATTATTTAGTGGTCGACTCGCCCAGCATTTCCTCTCGGAAAGACAGAGCGATTTAACTGACTACGCACAGAAAAACGAACAGAGCGAGAAGCTTCTCTGCAGCTCGGTGTCACTAACCTCAGCGGTCCTGGTGCTCCACGTCTGTCTCACGCTCCTAAAACTGCTCACAAAAAAGTTAGTCTGGAGCCCTGACGCGCTTCATTCTGGCAAATCATGAAAGTTCCTCGGAGGGGCTTTAACCCCAGGGCATCAAGATCAGATTTCCTAAAGTTGAGAACTCTTGGGAGTCATGGGTGTTCCTGGGAGCCTTGTGATTAGATGGCTGGTCAGTCTAAAAATCTGGCTGGAAATAATCAAGGCTCACACATAAAGAGATAAACTGCTTCTTTATTGTCCTCCTGACCAGCTGTGGCTAACTCCCAGCAGTGTTTTTGCTGCTGCCCAGGCCTTTTCCTGCAATCTACCAAATTATTGCATATTCCACTGGGCCACCTGCACCCCCTCCAGACTGGTGCTCTGCGAAGCCCCTGGAATGTCCTACTAATGGCAGATTTTACTACAGCTTTGGGCAGGCTGTTGTTCCCTGTGCATGTATAATAATCTGCTAACAGATAAAACAAATGCCATCATTGTCATGCTCTGAAATTCTGTTGATGCATGCTGAATTTCCCAAATACGTGAAGCCCCAGAGAAACCTCTTTTTTTAGCCATCTCCTACAGCATTTCAAGTAATTTCAGAAAGATCAAATACCTCATGTGAAATCCAGCAGTGGGCACCGTTTTTGCAATTCATTTTCCAGGAGTCAAAAAAAAAAAAGAAATTCACTGCATGTTTGTGAATTCTTCAAACCACTTGTCCCAAAACACATTGGCTCGTAGAAAAGTCTAGGAGTCAAACATCTGCACGGCTTGAAAATATGAGATTCAATCCAATGATTCAAAACAGGCATCACTTCATGGCTGGTCTTCCTGCTTTAAGTGTAATTCAAATGAATGTTTCATGAGTCGACCCATACATAACAAAACAACTGCTGAGCGCAGCCGGTTCGGCACTAGTCGACCTCAATGACTGTCAACATGCTGTTTGGGTCACCAGCTGAATATGTGCAGGCAATACTACACAAAGAATGGATGTCACCATTTGTTCTGTTAAAGAAACATTTGAACAGTAACAGACAAAGGAAGATCGTGACTTCTATGATGGCATGAGAGAAGACAGAGAGGCTGAAAGGATGCTAGACCCCTGTCACACAGTGTGGCATTGATCAGAGAAGAACTAATCCATCTTTAGCATATCTAGTATTCCAATAGCAGACAGCTGATCATTTAAAAACCAATTCATTTACAGCCGCTTTCTCTCTCTCCCGTTTTGCTTTACCTTGGAGGCATCCACATTTTAATCATCATTACCATGATCGTAATTACCATTCACATCATCATAATCCTAAAGACATTAAACAAGCTGCTCCTAATTCCTCATGACAAAGAGCTTGGGCGCATTCACTGCACTCTGATGCTTTAAATTGCTTTCCAACCCCAAATGCTTGCACAAGTCCCAAATGAGGTTGGCATGAAAACAGACATACCTTTAACCCTGGTTATTACAATTCTGATGGGGACAAAAAAGTAGGTACTGTGATTTAATAGGTTGTCATTTTGACATACTCTAATTTGAAGAAAAATGTATAAAGAACCACAGTGTTGCAAGTTTTGTGCTAAATAAGCAAAGCTGTCAATGTGTTTGATAAATTTAACAAAATTTGAATTTGCAAAACAGGTCTCTGCATTATTTTATTTTTTTTTACAATGACATTATTGATGGTGGTCAGCTTCTTCTTGGAATAAAACTTTTCCTCAAGTGTATTTTAAAACTGTGCGCAGGGATTAAACTAATGGGCTGTTCAGCAGCAGCAATGCAGAGTTTGAGTTTTCTTTTTTTTTTTTTTGATCGACAGTCACCATATTGAAGGCTTAAACTCTAAGTTTCTCCTAAAAAACCTTTCCTCTAGAGTAAAAGTAAAATATTTAAAGTGATCAAACTGTAATTAAAGCAGGGTGCTGTAGTCCGGGCAAAAGTAAAGCTGGACAGTATAATACCACCTTGCATTTAGTGTGATGGGAGACCAGGAGAAGGAACTGTGGGAGCTGCAAAGTTATTTTTCTATCACTGTTTCGCTCTTTGTCACACTGAGATGCTCAAACACACATGCAAACCGACAGCCACATTTTCTGT
Organism: Selene dorsalis; assembly: GCA_900303245.1. Taxonomy (NCBI): domain Eukaryota; kingdom Metazoa; phylum Chordata; class Actinopteri; order Carangiformes; family Carangidae; genus Selene; species Selene dorsalis. The sequence continues at coordinate 4,144 of OMNW01012253.1, read as the reverse complement.
CAGGATGTTACTTATTTTGTAATTCAAATTAAGGATGAGTTTGCACTCCCCGTGCTCTATATATCACAGTGGCTGTGGTCCCACAGTGTCCATCAGTCCTCTTGCGTCCTGAACCACTGAACCATAATTTACAACTGGACATGCTGCATGTGCAAACACTTCAGAGGATACAGTTAAAATACTTTGTAGCTCTATTTCAACACATCTCCCTAGTAATTAAAAGAGGCATGTGGTAACTCTTCTGTTTGGAAAAGACCATAACTGCACAAGCTGTCAGATTCTGTCACGGCAACTGAAAAAATTCAATGGATTATACTGTGCAGATTTTAAGTAGTGTGCAGACTGTGTACTAATGTTGGGTTATTGAAGAAGGGGACACAGCATGTCAAAAAAGGGTGGAGTGTCACTGACTCCACACTCCACATCTGCACCACCACTAAAGAATAAGGGACCATTTTGAGGGTATATAGGCAAAACAAAACAGTGTCTCCTTTTGAAAAACTATTCAGTAAGATGAGTTGTGTGTTTGCATTTGTCCGCATCTTTTATAAAGTTTATTCACACAACATCTGTGAGATGCAGATTTCTGTCCATGACACTGACAGACTGACTGACACTGACTGATTTCACACCATTGGTTTGTCATGTTAATGACCAATGAAGTTGCCATGTGTCTATAACCATAATTAAGCTGTTGTTGTTGTTGTTTCTAACATTTTTCATCTTGTTTGTCTTTTCAACACAACAGTGATGCTGTTGAATGGATAATAATCTTTAGTCAAACAGTCCTATTACAACTAGAGTGACTGACAAGACTTGCACTGTTAAAAGCATAATATAAGGGAGAGGAGGATAAGGCTTTAAACAGGAAACTTGATACATACAAAGTCTGTTATCCAGTTTGATTTTTTTTTTTTTTTTGCTCTATGGAGGAAACCACAGTGTACAGTCAACTAAGGCAGGCTGAGCACAGACAGCATTTAGTGCATGAAACATCAATAATTAGTCCTTATTAACTCATGATTACAGACTAAAATAATGTGTTTTAAACGTATCACCTCGCCTTGGTAACTGTCTCTGCCTGTGCTGTTGTATACCATCTATGCTTCATTTTAATCGTCCTAAAAATAGCCCTATGTTTATGTTATTCCCGTGTAAGAAAGACTCGGTACTGAGACAGTGCACCTGCCTGTTACTGTTTATCAGCGTTGATGCTGAAATGTTTGTCAATTGGTGCACGTAGAGTGCCGCATGCTGTCCTTGATTTCAGGAACATTTCAATGTGACAGGTTGTCATCTTTTTTTTTCTTTTTTTTAAGAACAAACTTGTCTGACAAAGTGGCTTCACCACATATTTTTGAAGACAAAGGCTTCAAGTGTTGGGAATGGATAGTATTAGATATAATAGCAATGTTACTGTATCAGAAATGCGCCTTGGGAATGTCCTGCCCCCTATGTGTTGAGAGTCTAGCTCCGCCTCTGCTGAAATGTCACAACAAGTTGTTCAATTGTGTATAAATGCTTACATACTTTAATTTGTACTGTTTTTGCTGAGCCCAGAAAGTCAGTATAAGTCCATTTACTGCAATGTAGCTCCCACGAAAACAGACAGAACAACATGACAGAGAGAAATGAAAGAATGTTTTCTCTGAGCAGTGTTGTTGTGAAACATGCAATCACTCCCACTGTCATGGAGTAGGAGATGAGCTACAAGGTCTGCAGCCAGTGCCGTTGGGATGCTGAGGAGACATCACTCCAAACTAAATGTGGCAGCTCACATAGATGTTGATTTATGGTGCCCCTCTTGCCCTCTGCACCCCTATCTGTCTTCACCATCAGGCTGCCTTTGCAAAGTTTGTACTCAGTATGAAGTGCCAACCACCCATACAGTCAAGTGCATGGTGTTGTGGATGGCTGCGGTAACAGATATCAGAGTGACGGGCTAAATTCTGGGTAAACACACTATCTTCAAATGAGGATTGTACAGCCATCATCCTACCACCCACTGGTGCTAGGCAGTTATGAAAAACAAACAAGCCCTTCCTCTGAGAATTGGCTGGTGTTTTGATGGGCCAGACAGACGAGGCAGAGGTAGTTCAATAAAATGGACATCTGAGAGCTGAAATGTGCTGCATAAAAATCACAATTTCTAGCTTTCTGAACTTTTGTGTCGGGGAGGTTTTTCTCATCTGCACCACTTGATCTCATTTTCTTAAAATTATAACCACTTAGGCAAACACCACTGACAACAGTTGATGTTCTGATGCGGGTTTCAGTTTATACACTGCTTGCATTATGGTGATACATTGACTTCAGTGCAAGTAAAATCTCACAAAGCAACATGTTCAGGATCTGAACCAGTGACTGCGACTTGAAGGACTCGCACTTGTATCTTTGTAATGCTTTTCTCGTCTACCACAAACAGTATGTTGTGTACATTTATGCATTTCTCACCACAAACCTACCTCTGTTCACAGCATCGTGCTTGAGACTTTATTCTGGCCTGCAGCTCTGTTTCCACTCATCTACTCCTTTTTCACAAACTAATTTATTTCTTTGGCTTTCTGTACGAAGACAAATGCATGGTGGTGTTCTGTGGAAGTGAGCGTGGTGTAGATTTCAGGGCAATACCCACAAGCAGGCAGCTGGAGCTGAGGTTTCGCTTTTGTAATTTACTGAGCAAATACACCCCTCCTCTTTAGTTTCCGGTATGGGTCATTTCAATGTTGTGCTGCAGCAACAGTGGCAAGGTCAACATGGAATTTTTTATTTACAGCAAGCCTCTATTGCAACCTGTCATTTAACATTAGGTTCCAACTTATAAAGTTGGTGCATTGTTGCAGTGACTAAAAACAGTACAGGCACGTTTAAAAGTTAGGTTATGAGATGAAAAACCTAATTTCCCAACAGCATGTGTTTACCAGAGCACATGTGCCAGATGTATGTCCCAACTAAATTGCTATTCAAGTCACTGATAGACTGTCAAGAGTGGTCCCACCCTTTAAGCAATGAAAGTCGCACATAATCTTCTATGTTGATTCTGTCAAGGGAGATTACAGGGAACGGTAGTGTATAGCTATTTTTTGCTGGAAACAAATAATTAATGGTGTGAATCTGGGTGTTCTGCGAGGTTTTAGATTAGCAGTGGTGGGAGTACTGCAATGGCACCAGTGTAAAATCTCACCTCTGCTGCCAAATGTATCAGCATCAGCCCTCCCTCTCTCCATGTGAAAGCACCTCTTGCTGCAAGCACTGCCTTGGCAGTCAAAGCATTGCACTGTGGAATACCAAAGACAGATAAAATGGATAGCCCTTGGTGGTGCTTGAAAGTATGACACTTTCAAGTTGTACAAGAATGTGTTGCAACAACGTAGAAAAGTCAAACCAATTATGACCAGTATGCTGCTCCAATCTTTTGGTTATTATCGGTTTTCAATCAGCAAGAGGTTTAAATTGAAATTTTCACTTTCCCTCCACACACACACACACACCCCCTACACACTCACATGCACACATTCCTGTATGGGCATCATAGTGAGCTCCAGGTAAGTGTGCAGATGGAATGAGTACCACCCTTTCTGCTACACTTTAGAGAGAAGTACTTGTAACTTTTGCCCACTAGATGACCCGATGATTCAATGTCCCACCTCAGATTCTTTAAGAAGCAAAGAGAAACAATCAGCATTAAAACACACGACTAGTGAAGTGAGGACTTTTTCATGAGCGCCATTTTGGATTTGTGTGTAGCTAGACTTTTTGACTTATGTCACTTTTCAAGTCTTTGAAAGGAAATTAGCCAGAGTTCAAAGCCATGTTAAGTCAAATACAGCAGATGTCGTCGGAAGTGTCGGAACATATCAGTTCCAGGTCCCTGTTCTGGTCCCTGTCTGGATCCCGGATCTGGTCCCGGTCCCGGTTTTCGGTTCCGATCCCGATCCCGGTTCGGGTTCCGGTCCCGGTTCCGGTTCGGGTTCCGGTCCCGGATCTGGTCCCGGTTCGGGTTCCGGTCCCGGTTCGGGTTCGGGTTCCGGTTCCGGTCCCGGTTCGGGTCCCGGTCCCGGTTCGGGTTCCGGTTCCGGTTCCGGTCCCGGTTCTGGTTCGGGTCCCGGTTCGGGTTCCGGTCCCGGTTCCGGTTCCGGTCCCG
>OMNW01012248.1:3819-17402 GCA_900303245.1 Selene dorsalis | reverse complement strand
CATGATGGTTTCTGTTGACACTTGTTTTAACCTAGGACCAAGGTTAAAATTCAACAAAACATCTGTAGGAAACATTTCAATTTATCTTTAAGTCAGACTTGGGAGGAGGGGGAAATAATTAGAAACAGTCCTCACATGTATTAGATTGTAACTACTTTGGAAATGCTAATAAATGATTGACTGTGTAGCACTTCCAAGCCCAATTTTAATAGCACAGATGTTCCCAATTGGTGTTTGAGTCATCAATGGCTCCCAGCAAAACACATCTGCTTTCATTTGCACAAAGGCGAGGGTTCAAATATACATTCATGAGAAATTTCCCCGAGACTTAAATCAGCGTGCTGCAAGGGGCCATTATAGCAACAGCAAGAATTGGGAAGAATCAATAGTGAGATATAGAAGCAGATGAGGAGATGAGGGGGGAAAGCTGCTTATCTGTCTCCTTAAGGTACTTAGTTTGGCAGAGCTTGGTGGTGTTATCTTCAGAGTTCATAGAGGTTACTGAGATATGCAGTGAGGATGGTCTAATTCCAAACAGTAAATATCTCCGAAGTGATTCACCAACACAAGGAACAACTCAACTGCACGTACTCATTTGCTAGCAATCCATGCCCCCTGGTTTTAAAAAAATAATGTCAAACCAAATAACTCTTGCAGAGGTGCAACTCGGTATTTCACACTAGAGTGCTAGAGAATGGCTTCGAGATAAGACCAAACACCAGTATGTGAGAACTACAATAGAAATAAATAACATACTAAACACCATATAGTGTATATTATTGTTATTGACTCTTGTAACCGTGATAGCTAAATGCATGTTTTCCTTCAGATTAAAAGGGTCAAGGGCTCCACCTATGAACAAGGTAATGAATAGGAACTAAAGGAAAATAGTTATGTTCTGTTAAAGTTTGAAGATGCCTTGAAAGTTTGCACTTGCTGCCATTACATATTCCATCCAAAGTCATTAGCTGTTTGTGTTTAGCAGAATGTGACGTCGGCGACAAAAATTAAACGTTAGGACCTTTAATGCCAATTGATAGTTTGTTATTGTTTAGATTTTCAGTTGTGTGGGCCAAAGTTGGGTTTTGATGTCAACCCAAGTTTAATTTCCAAACTAAATATTACATCTGTCTAATGAGTGATTTCTAACATTTTTCTGACTCTACACTGATGTCCAGTGACTGCTGTGATGTTGCTGATAGGGCCCAGTCAGCAATCTGTACCAGCTGCTTCATTTTTCCCCCTGAACTGGTTGTTTGAGTTGCCTTTAATGATCCACCAATCTACATCCCTTCTCCACGTATGCACATCAGCTCAATTATGCACATCAGCTCTTTACAATGACATTATGTCACATCAGTCAACCATCTACTCATGCACACACACACACACACAGATACACACAAACACACACATAACAGCAGCCAAGAGCGCATGCATGAGCAGTTATTCAATAAACCTCTCCCTTCAGCATCAGACTTTTCTTTTGTTCCCTGAACTCCTGGTCTCCATCGGTAACTGTTACCCAGGCAACAGAACAGACAGAGGGAAGGTGAGAGAATGGGCAGAAGAGACATGGAAAAAACAAAGATGGGAGGATGTAGCCACTCATACTTGAGTTCTGTCTCTCCAAAGGTAAACTATAAATAGTATCCTCCTTCTTTCACTTGCACTGCAACTGGAAGTCTGAAGAGAACTAATTTGCCTCGGTCAAGACACTCGCCCAGCCAAACAAGTGCTCTATTACAATGCTTTGTATTTTCAAGCATGCGGCAAGCGTGCTGTGTGTGTGAAAGAGGGTCAGCCAAACTGTGTATGCGCTGTGCATCAGTATGTCTGTACATGCTTGTGTCTGGCGATTGTGTATGAATATTTCAAGAGATTATTGTTAAGCGGATCGTGCTAACTTTTAAGTAGTCCTCTTTACAGTTGTAGATCTCAATATGTATTAGGAAAAGGGAACACATGCAGAGCAATAACTTTTTTTTTGTACAAACAGGGGAAGTTACATCATAACATCTGCAATTTGAAAAATGTCCTCATGTAGTCATGCACAATTAGGTTGTAATCTAAATACAGTTCAAATCCACCGACCAGCAAATACCATTCTGTGACTTGGTTCTTACATCTGCAACAGTTTCCTCCCATTGTCCAGACACATGCAAAGCGATGATTGAAAAACTAAGAATCCAAAGTGTTTGGATGTTTGTCTATGTGTGTCCCCTCTCCGAAAGTCTTGTGACCTATCCAGGGCGTGCCCTGGTTTTTGCCCAGTGGCTGCCAGGATAGGCTCCAGCCCTCTGCGACTATGCACACAATAAGCGGTTTAGAAAATGGATGGGTGGATGGATGGATGAATACAACATAACCCATTCAAATTCTAAAAGAGGTGTGTGATCCTGAATAATCATGCAGAGGGGGAGCCGTGTAGCACAGGCACATTAATGTGCATGATCACACAAAATGTTCCACACGATGCTCGACAACACAACCAGAGACGCATTAATGGTCTCCTCTTGACTTTTTTTTTTTTATTATTATTATTATTACTACTATTATTATTATTATTTATTTATTTCCTACATGTTAGTAGAAAGGACAGTGGAACATCCAATAGCCACATCTGTACAACCATATAAAACAAGGAGAATATCATCCATGTAAAACTGCCGAACCCAGGACTGTCCACATTGTCCAATTAAAGGAGAAGTTTCGTTTTTTGCAACCTGGACCTTATTTCTAGCATAAATTACGTTCATTTACTCACCCGAACAACTTTGGTGTAACTTGGAGTCATTCGGACAATATTTAGATCCATTCGAGATCCGTGTATATTGCTGGGGCATCGTCAATGCAGCATCTAAGTAAGGCATTATCTGCCGCAAAACTCGTTGATTTCACCAATATTTTGTGATGAATCACCAGTACTATTCCCCCGTGAGTTCGAAGCGGCTCAGAGTTGCTTTGTTATTGTCATCTGGGGTTTTTTACACGGCTTTTCACTGACCTTCGTCTTCGATGACGTCACTGCCGTGCACCACCGCAGCACGGCTCATTCACTCCGTGCTCTACGACGGTCGACTACACGGTATTTGCTACTGCTAATAACATGGTTCCGGTGTTTTCATATTTCCAAATTGTCCAAACAAAATGACTAATTGAGCTAAGTTCAGCTTCCACAGGCAGAGCATGGAATGAATGAGCTGATAATGCCTTATTTAGAGGCTGCATTGTCGATGCCCCAACAACTCCCATTATATGGATATACGTGAATCTCGAATGGATCTAAATATCATCTGAAGGACACCAAGTTACACCAAAATTGTATGGGTGAGTAAATTAACGTATTGTATGTTAGAAATAAGGTCCACTTTGCAAAAAACGGAACTTCTCCTTTAAAGAATTGCAGTTGCAGCATTCCTAAACTTGGACTTCGACAAACTTCCTATTTATCCATTTATCTGTGACAAAGAAACAAACCACATGTCAGCTACAGCTACAGTGTTTTGAACCCCACTAACTCCTGCAAAGTAGTCATTCTGTGCCGCTGGACGACTACTGATGTTTGTAGCAGATTAATAGGTACAGTATGAGGATGCTATCGGAATCATTTAGGTCTATTGTTTATTGTAAGCTAACCCCAGACCATTAAAACAAGGCTCATTTGTCTAGTTTAAATGAGGGAATAAATACATGAGAATAGCTTTAATTTTACAACTAGAAGATTAACTGCAACTCTGTTTGAAAATCTAATCTTTTTCCTAGGACTCAGGTGGTGCAAGTGTTAAGGTACAACACATACCTACTGGGTGCTGGTTGACATGTATAGAATTGTAGACACTGTGTGAACAGCTCCTGTTGCAGAGAATGTGGTCTGCGACCTGATTAACAAACCATTTTCATGACATGCAGCGCAAATGCAAATGGCTATAGATCAATGTGCTCTGAGTTATTGCCAAAGTATATGCAATTAAGCACAGGGATGTAAACCCCTATAGATACTCTGATCAACAAATGGAATAATGCCACAGTGTGTACATATACTATGTGTGTAAAGGTTCGAATCAGTTCAGATTGCATGATGAGACCCGTTCAAGTCTGCAAACAGTCCTTTTCTCTGCCACTCTCATGTTGCAACCATAGCTTGGATCCCAGCCATTGTGACAGTGGCACAGTCCTTCATGCAGCACCAGAGCACCTGACCATGTGTTTAGTGCCCTGCTAAAATCTGGGAACAGAGCTGCCATGAATGAGAACGTGGGGGAGCAGTGCCAGGAAGCTTCCACCAAGAGCTGCTTGTACCGCTCCCTCCCCTACGGATATGGGCAAGATACAGAGCCAGGGCCGAGCAGAACACATTGACCTATACAGTGTATACTGGTCTCTAATAAGGTTCCTGTCCTCCTTGTGGACTAATTACAGGAAATTAGATTTTTATACTTGCCCCAAGTGTACTACTGACCTCATATCCACACCCAGAGTGAAGGGGTAATACCTGAACAAACCAATGTACAAACTGGTTGATTGAGAGAACATGTGAACACACCATGTTCCTTGTTTCCTATCAGTATCATCAACAGTATGTCACAGCACTAATGGAATGTGGATATAGGAACAAGTAGCACTGCAGAGAGGCAGGTCATTCACTGATTAGATGGAGACGGTAGACAGTAACAGCAACATCTCAAGGTAAAAGAGTTTCTGCTGAGAGGACACATAGTCTTTCAAAAACACCGCTATGACTTCCAGCAAGAACCAAAGGATCTCTGTCTGGAATAGGGACACCAAGGCCCACTCCTGATACCAGGCACATTTAGCATGTCCCCAGTGGATGAGAGGGTCACCCCAATGTGACTGCATGTTGCAAAAATAGCTGTTTTCATGTGAGCACCAAATAGCAGGTTTAAAGTACCCCGCCATGGTGGAGATTGGTGAGCTGCTGGACAAGGATCCCTCTTAAAAATCTATAGTGGTACTAGAAAACCAAAATGGCTAAATTAGTGACTCAGATGCATGGACGGGCATTCATGGGAGGAATATCCTCTCTGTTAAGCATGCGTGTGGTGTTTTTGTTATTGAACATCTGTGCCGGTCACGGATTGGCTACGCATGCTACGCCATATCAGAGCAGTGGCTCAGGCAGAAATAGAAAACATAATATCTAACATTTTAACAGATTGCCTGCTGCAGCTCCTTGGGGCTGTCATTAATAGCTTTTACAGACCAACACTGATGGCAGTCATCATCTAAAATGTTGGACTGTTGGTACGATGCCAAATACTGTGCAGTGCACGTGTGGCGATGTAACATGCAGACAGAATGGCTTCAGGCAAATATGGAGATAAAGCTTTGGAGCACGAGACATGAGAGTATTTATTCTCTTTGTTGTAAAAAAAACCAAAAAAAGTCTCTCTGCTCTTCAAAATCGGAGCTGGGGCAATTATCACTGCAAGAATTTAACCTTGAGAAAGACTGCGTCTCAAGCTCTGTTATGCCAAGACCTCCAAAAAGAGCAGAGGACGTCCAGTCGGCTGAGACAGCTTCAGCAGAGACATTCATGGGATGAGTTCATAAAGAGTATGAATGTATTTCAGAAGACCTACATTGTCAGAACAGAACACATGTGGGAACAACTAAAACTAATAAATAAGCCCTTTGGAAAGAAGGCGAGATATTCATCAATGGAAGGAGCTCAAGGCTGCTCCTCATGGCAGCATTTAGGGAGGAAGCAGGGGAGCAGGGAAGAGCTGAAGGCTCTGGATATTGTTTGGTTGTCACAGATTAAAACGTCTCTTCAGTGCAGTGTGAACTCGGGAACAGCGCGGTGCACTTGTCTTGGCAGAGTGCATCTGCAAAATAGCCAAAGATGATCCTGACAGCTCCATGACTGCCAGGCTACAAAGCCATACTGGTTAAATGCCAATATGCACAATCTGTCCAGCCCAATACTTGTAAAATACATTGTTTTCCAGTCTTTCACTGACTGGGGAGAGTAAGACCCAGCCTTTGTCTGACGTGATGAACGAGGCAAAGTGCCACACAGCTTGTCATTAGCTAGGTGAAGTGTGTTAGTCTACTATCGGCGACTTGGCAATCATGATGGAGGTGACTCTCTTTCAGTTGTCATTCAAGGGGTTAAAAAAAAAAAGAAAAAGTCCCCTGTGATCACAAAAGCTGAAATTGAAAGAGCAAAACTGGATTTGAGTTAGAGAAAAGTCAATTTAAAATAATACATATTAAATTGACTAAGTTTTTTCAAGCCACTGGATTTAATTTAAAATGGTTTCTTTTCAAATTAAGTTTTGAATTCATTAAACAAACATAGTGACTGCAGTGTGAGTGTGCTGCAGACTCACACTGCAGTCACTGTGTGTGATGGTCAGTCTGCCCAGGAACATGTCCTGGACACTTGACACAGGGGCACAAAGACCAAAAAACACCAATGGTGTGTGAAAACACAAAGCCTAGTTATTATTATTTCTATTTAGTCATTTTTACTGATGGAGATACCTTAGCTGTGGTTTTCCATTTTAATGTAACACTGTCAACGGGATTTGTGTTTTCCAGACACGCTTCCTTGACTTGGCACTTCCAGGTTACTGTAACTTGACATCCTGTCAGACAAAGGCAAGTCCATCTCTTTAGGGTTATAGCTGCCATAGTAGACAAGAGGTTTACGACCCATGGCCAGTTTTTAAGATGGTATTTCCTTCGGTGGGAATATTCTCTTCAGGTGAGGAATCAAGTAGAATAACAACACAAACCTTCAACAATCCATTCTTCACTTATACACATGCTGCAGTTTGTCTGAAGTGTGCCAGGGGCATCGGATGATAAGTGTCATACGACAGCGTTTTGGTTTTGAGACACATCATCACTTTAAGTCTGTGTCAGGTGGTTAACTGCAGGTTTCTTCCACCAGGGATCAAGAGTTCAAACCCTGTGCGACTCAGACATATACTCAGCTGCAACACAACATATACATACACTGCAGTTAAATTACCATTCAAAGCATCAACAGAGGAGCGAATGTAAGCCTCTGGTGGTGGTAGGTCTCTCTTCACAAGGTGATTCCATTTTATTTATATAAAAAATGAACAGAAAAATTAAATAGTTGAGAAAAGTCCATTGTGTGCCTCTGATTTAACTTAGTTATGAAATGAAGTTTTACATTTATTTTGTTTTGATTGTCCTCAAAAGAAAGTAAGAGGAAAAACAGAAATATACAACTGTAATGCATCTTTAAATTATAATGTTTTATATGAAAAAGAAATGTTTTTTTTTTATATACTCAACTTCACTTTTCTGCAGTAATTACTCAATTAAAATAGTAAAACCATAAATATGCCCCAAAAATAGTAATTATAATAATTTTTACTGGACTCAGAGTCAAATAAAATAATAATAAAAAAGCAATTATCCATATCAGAGGAGGTGTAGTACTACATGTAGCCCAACGAACGAAACTTCTTTGAGGTGACATTTATATTTGAATGTTTCTAGTGCAAACAGAAGCAGAAAGCTGGAATTCATGCTTACCAGGGGATGAAAAGAAATGTGAGCGAGTTTTACTTCTGCACCAGATCACAGCGTTACTCATATTATTACTGAGGTAACCAGCAGGGTAATGCGGGAGACGCTGGATTCAATGAGAGAAACTTAAACATCATCTCGCTGAATAACATGGTAAAGTTTGTCTGTTTAAAACACACGAACAACATAAATAGTAAACTCAAAGGAGCACAATCAATACACTAATGAAGTGATCGCTGCCGAGAAACATTTCGATCGCACTGAAGCTTAAAGAATACTATGAATGTCACATTTTTAGTTCAGCTCATAGAGAGAAAATCAAATCAAAAGACTCCAGCTAACATTTCTTTCCTCTTCTTCTTCTTTTTTTTTTAGACAGCTCCTCACATGACATTAGAATGGTCATTAACACCCTCCAGCGCTCATTACAATCAGGCTGAATAGACAAACAACAACAATGATGAATGCTTGATGAGATTACAAAGAAAAATAACACTACATCAATCTTTAAGAATCCAAGCAAAGTATGAACTTCGATCACTGACTCGTTGTCAGATATTTGACTTTTGTCAGTGCCCAAACGTAGTTCTTACTGAAGTTTTTTCCTCAGTGATGATGAACTGTCGCCTGGCTCTGTGGAGCTTTTCAGCATCTTTCAGCTCATTGTTCTGGTTTTACAGCCCTTCCACATAACAACTATAGGTGATGTTGTGTTTACAGCTAAACCCCGTCTCCTAGTTACAAAGTGTGTGGTCCGTTTGGAGTTTAGTTAAATTAAACAGGAGAGTAGAAAATACAGCCAAAAGTTGTTTATGATTTTGGACAGATGTGTTTCATTGCACACAGAAAATGTTAAGTCAAAAAATGGGGCAGAGTCTCTATAAGAAAAAAAACAATATTAATTCATTAAGCTGGAAAATACAGCAAATTGTATTCTTAATAAATCTGATATATTAAACGCGATATTAATTCTGATGTCTTAAAACCCAAGACAGAAAGGGCAGCACATAAAAATGTCATTTCAGTATTCATTAGTGGTATTACTATGTCTTTTTTTAAATGGTGTGTATGCGGAAAATTAGGCCAGTGAGCATATTGAGCATTAGACTTGAAATACTTACTCACCTAAACCTTTTTAAGTGGTGTTTGAGCAATCGAGTGATACATACAGAGCAGTGACTATGATAGGTAGCTTTATTAACATCATAGAAGAATAATGAGCTCCTTTGGCAAAAATTACTTTCCTAATATCACATTTTTTTCTTTTCTTTCTTTTTTTTTCTTTTTTTTTATATTTTTCTTTAGAAGCTTTGTGTCAGTCTCTCGAGCTGCAACTCACCAGTCATTTTAATTTGCCCTCGTCTTGTATGCGAGGTGCAAAAAAACACGCATATGTAAAATTGTACGAACCAAAAGGTGACTGAAACAATTAAAGCTTGGAGCAATTAAAATGCTAACTCTCTTGGACTTTAATGGAATAATTGAAAGTGTCCTCAGCCACAGCAGCATTATGCCTCCCTATGCCAGGGCATGGCGAAAATTAATTTCTGTAACCCCTGATTCCACAGGAGCCACGGTTGCCTCAAATGTCTCGATGACCCACCACACTGATGGTCATACATCACCAGTGACTGCTTAATTATAAGGGAGCCATTTCAACCGTGTAGGGTGCACTGTATCTCCATGCATATCTATCAGGAAGGAGATAAGAATAGTAGTCTTCCCTTCCCCATTGTGTGAGCTCGGGAATATTAAATGACCTCAGGCATATGCTCAATTATACGAAATGAGCCGGGCCAAGTTTAAATACGAGATGTTTTCTATTCATTTCAGTTTTTTAGGCTTTCATTTTGCTTTTCGGTGGTTGGATAACTGGTGTATTTAACATTATGTCCAGGCAGTCAATGAAACATGTCTAATTTCCATTTTGTGATGTAGCTGCAGACACGCAGATCCCATACAATAGATGATTATGCTCTGTAATGTGGCATATGAAAGGCTCTGAACTGCCAGCCTTTACTGCATCTCATTCTGGTAAAATACTACCTGTCCTCACCGTGAACTCAAACATGCCATCTCTCTGAAAAATACTCCACGCTGCTACATACAATATGACTGATAGCTGTTTCCTCTGAACTTTACATTCAAAGTCCCACTGCATCATACCATCCCAGGTTCTGACGACAAAGAAAAGCAATTATCTCACCTATAATTCTTCTTCATCCCACCCCCAAAAAACATCCCGTATTACATCATGCATTGTGCGTCATGGATGGTTTCAGTTGCAGAGGTTGCACTGAGGGGAGAAAATTGCTTTTCCTCTGTGATCTGTCCTAGCAGTGGGACGGGAGCTTTGTTTAAGGGCTGCTCCTGTACTTCTCAGAGGCCTGATCAAACCACCGGTATGACTCCTCTCTAGGGGCAAACTGTCTGGTGATAGATGTTAATAACTCCATGAATCACATTAGCATATTCCCCTTTTCTTTCTATAGGGTTGTGAAAAGTTCGTTCTGAAATGGTTTTAATTCTATCAATCATGATTGGCTCCAACAGCATTTCCTCTTTAAGTGTGAGTGTGTGAGTGTATGTGCGCGTGCGTGCTTCTAATGTTCATGTTTTGCTTCTTTGCAAATGTCTGATGATGAAAAAGAAAAACAGCAGTGCAACTGCCGCATTTGACTTCTCATCACGCAGCCTGAGACCACAGTGAGACAGTGACAGACAGCGGGGAAGTGCAATGGAGTACTTGACTGAAACTGATATATAGAAAACTACCCTTTCAGTGATTTACAGTCACACTTTGGCTACTGCCAGAACATCCTTCAAAAGGTGCAAATCAAAGAGAATAAAAGCAGTTTGACAAAAAGCCAACAACAACAAATAAAACCCTTGCAATAGCTGCTCAAGTGCTTTGAAGACACAATGCAAATCAAACAATTTCAGATGAAGGCCTCCAGGCAGGGCCAGGGGAGCAGCGCATGTTGTCATTCAGAAAGGGCGCAAAAAAAATGATATAGTAGTTGGGTTATATTAGATCACAAAAGGAGGCATGACTCCAAGACTCTAGGATAGATTGCTATATAACACAGGGAAGATGTTAAAAATGATTCCAAACATACACAAATGTAATGTAACGCAAACTTGGTATACAGCATTTGAAACATCAAATGAAATGCATCATGAGCATTGCTTCGATATGTTAAATGTACTTTATCAGTAATCAATTATGGCACTTTAAGGTCTGAAGTAAATAACTGTGAAGACTTTTATGTTTATTCTGAGTATTTCATAACATATTACTTGCTCCTAAGTGTCCTCGTTTACTTAATATAACAATTACAATAATAATGATTATAATTAAAACATTTTTTTGACATTTTTCAATGAAGTAAGAACAAATGTGTCAGGAAAGTGTCTTGAAAACAGACACAAAGTTTGCAGATATGAGGTGTTGCATCTGCACATGTGATCACTGTGAAACAATAGTTTCTTCTGGGAAATCTACATGAGTTTATGTATTTAAAATACAGCCAGCATAGCAGCACCCAGCAGATGCTCAGCACTCGGCTCTTCCCGCTGTGATGTTTCGAATTATGATACATTTGATGTGTTTTGAGCACAAACTGTTGTGTCTGTATATCAAGCATCGGTATTTGCCAGATAACTTTAGGGTTGAAGGGTGGTGACAAAGTGCCATGGTGCCGTTTGTGTGAAAAGAAAGCTACACTTCGGTGGTAAAGATGTCTTTGTACACACCGAAATCTACGCACACTGTCAGAGCAGATACGCTGCTTACAAATAAATATTCTGTGAATTACAGGAGGAACCCAAGAAACGAAAAATCACGGAAAAGACCAACCACAAACAAACACACAATAGATAAATGACTTAGAATTACAACTAGTCCATGTGGTAGTCAGCACACTGTGGAACAGTGAAGGTGCCAGTATGAATAATACATTCTTAAAATGAAAAAAATTATTCTGTCAAATCAGCTAGTTATGAGCCAGTCACTCGGTGGAAAACAAATTCATCTGATTGCGCCGTCAGTCAATTGTCATTTTCACCTGTGCTGCGGCTGATACCTGCGCCTCCGCCTGCTGCTGTCATACGACAGAGAGGCAGTGCAGGGGACGGACAGCGAAAAAAGCAGAGAGACTTGGGAAAACGATTGCTTGAGTGAGTGAGAAACTGGCAGCTCAATGCCAGAAGAATAGAGTGCTCACACTTGAGCCTGGCCCAGAACTGACAGCATCAGACATAATGATGTTCAGTCAAAGATCCAGGAGAAACCTTGGGGCCATAAGGCCAAACCAGTGAGTCTTCCGTCCTGTTCTGACTGCTTCAGTATGCCTCTTCTTTCATTCCCTCTTTGCATTTTATACAATAATGTCTCTTTACACAGATTCCACACGATAATATAAAGACAACTCCCTACGCACACCTGCTCAATAATACAGCGCGAGACTGTGCTGCTGTCAAGAAAACAAACACCAACTAGTGCAACTAGAAACACTGGTCTAGCACAAATTAAATCTTAATGCCAGAGCGGATGTGAGAATCATGGAAAGTGATTTGTCCACACAACTGGCCACACATGCGTAAATCCACTGCCAAAGAGGAAATAACAGCTGTTGTCTCTCGTCGTGAGGTTGTTTGAGGAGTTTTTACCACTGGTGAGGCTATGAAGCAATTTTTAATGAGCAGGGCCCTGTGTTGTTATGTCTCTAGTCCTCTGCTACACAAAGAAAATGGAGTGTTGTTGAGAGGAAATATTTGGTGTCTTGGAAGTTGATGGTGGTGATTGTCGCTTTGCAAGACCTTCCACCATTGTTGCATTTTTCAGGGCCCCAGTAAGATACACACTACCTGGTCAGTGTGCTAATTTTAGTCCCAGAATAGAAATGATATTTTTTTTGTTTTGTATCCATGCTTAGACATAGGTTTAGCAAATAAATGCAAAGTTTGAAGGTGGCCTCACAAGGTTTCTTCTAGAATGGTAAGAAAAAAAAGGCATTTATGCTCATGTTGACTCTGTAGCAATAGCATTGTTCCTTTAAACAGATAAGAGGAGGGAAAGTAGCACAAAGGAATGAGGTTCAGAAGAATCCATCAATCCTCAACTGACTTTACAATATAAAAATACATTAAAATGAATGTGTATTGAAGAAAACTGTGACAGAGCACTTTCAGGGTAAACCTGTCCATGTCCATGTTAATGGGGATGATATATGTTATAGGTTAAAGTAAATGCCTTGAAATGGAAATCTAAAAAGTCTGAAGTGCACAAATATATTCAATTAATAGAGAGCTGGTAAAAATGACATTTCTGCAGCATTTTAGACCTTTAGACCAAGTCTTAAGGTCTTGATACAATGACCACTGCAGTGAACAGAGTAATCTTCGGAGCGGAGAAGCAGACAAAGCTGTGAATGAGTGTTTCAAGGTTTTAATCTGACAGAAATGTGAAGAAACTATTTGCAAATCAAATGAAGGGCACATAAAAGATGTGTAGATTCGACTGTTGACAAGAACCTTACAGGATTTAATAACAGGCCTTGTTCCATATTTGACATGTCAACGTAAAAACTGATGTAAATAACACAGTTAATGACAGATGAACTCTGCCATGGCTTACTGAGGCTTTTGAATAGATCAGAGCCATTGTTAACTTTATTAGAAATACCTTCTCCTGCTCTAATAATCAAGGCAAAACGCCTGCTGTGAAAAAGGCCAATCTATAAAAGTCACACTGCCAGGAAAGAATTGATTGTCAGCGTTGTTATGCCAGGTCAAACGCCGGCATGAAATCTTATCAGCATTTATTTTTTTATTTTTTAATCTTTTGTTTAGAACAGTTAAGACTGCACAAATGAGGCGTCGTGTGGCTCAGTGGGTATATATGCAGAGGCTACAGTCCTCGCTGCAGTCGGCCCCGGTTCGAAGCCCGCATTGGGCGGCCCCTTACTGCATGTCCTTCCCCCTCTCTCTGCCTCCCCGTTTCCTGTCTCTCTATAATATACTATCAAATAAAGGCAAAAAATCTACTT
>OMNW01012247.1:38298-49245 GCA_900303245.1 Selene dorsalis | reverse complement strand
CCGGGACAAGGACCATCAGAACTGGAACTGGTACCAGGACCAGAACCAAGACCAACAGAACCGGAACCGGTACCAGAGCCACAGTGGAACCCGGACGTTACAGGAACCGGGATTAGGACCGGAACCCGAACCGGAACCAGGACCGAGACCGGGACCGGAACCGGGATCGGGACCGGAACCCGAACCGGAACCGGGACCCGAACCGGAACCGGGATCGGGATCGGGATCGGAACCGGGACCAGATCCGGGATCCAGACAGGGACCAGAACAGGGACCGGGAACTGATATGTTCCAACACTTCCGACGACATGTGTGTGTGTGTGTGTGTGCGTGTGCGGTGCGTGCGGTGCGTGTGTGCGTGTTCACATGCGTGTAGTTGTACTCACAGTCTCCACTGGTAGAGAGAGACGGCTGGGTTGGCATCAGCTTGGCAGCTCAGCTGGACGTTCTCTCGGTTCAGATACCAGTTTCCATCAAACCCGTCCACTGAAACATCTGGCTCATCTGGTACACACACACACCAAAACAAAATATTCTTTCGTTATTTCTTCCTGTCTTTATTTTGCACTGTCTAGTTGTATGAGAGAGAGACTTACACTGGATATCGAGCGTGACGCTGTCAGTGAACACCTCATCGTTGTAAGAGGTCACGCAGGTGAGCGTCTCTTTGTGAGTTTCTCTGCTCGGCACCAAGATGTAGTCGCTCTGAACAGTGAACGTCCCATCTGAGTTTCTGTACTCTTGAGTGATCACTTCACCTGGTACCTTAGTCTCCCACCTGCTCAGCATGACGACACACAGGTAGAAATGTTTTTTGTGAAACTGACATTATAAGTAGTAGTACTTTTGTTAATAGCATTTAACGTTTAGAGGGATTTCAACACAGACAACGGAGATCAAACCGCATGCTGAGGTAAAACACTCCTCATCTGTTACACACCTGATGGTTCCAGGTGGTTTTCCGTTGGCAGAGACACAGGTGGCCACTGGTGTTTTCAGATTGGATGAATGAGCCACTAGTGTTGGTGTGGACAGACTCATCTGAGTTGTTGGACGAACTGTGGAAAATAAAAATATATAAATATACAACATATATCGAGTTGATTGACAGGAGAAAGTTTTTACACCATGATGATATACGTAACTTTGACTCTACAGTCAAGGTGAACAACAGCTGCCTCATTAATAAATCATGTTTTACAAAATACATTTGTTAAAAAGATGAGTAGTAACAAGAGTGCACAGTCAAGACTTTACAAAATATGACGTTATTACTTGACATCTACAGCTAATGTTCATTTCTATATGACAAACATCCCAAACTTGTTAAAATAGCGACTGCTGAATCAATGAGGGCTACTTTTATTTATTTTACAGTATAATATATACAGTTTGATGTCTGTGCTCTAAATACACAGCTGAGAGAGCATCAGTCCACCTGTGTCTAACTTGGACCTCTGCTGCGTCTTTCTTACCGTAGACGGTGAGGTTCACGGTGTTCTCTCGGTTCCCTGCGGGGAACGTGGTGTATTCACAGATGTAGGTGGATTCGTCAGAGAGGCGCAGCGAGGAGAAGGTGATGGTGGTGTCTTCCAGGGTCCAAGTCCGTCTCCTCAACGGCGCGTTCTTGAAGGTGACGCGGTCCCTGTAGGGCGGGGCCACAGACACGCCCAGGGACGGGTTGGCGATCGCCACGTTCTGCTTGGTGCCGTTCACAAGTTTCTGCCATGTCACCTGGAGAAAGACGGACAGTGGATGCAGGTCAATGATGGGGTGAGTAAATGTGTAGTACTGGTCAAGTGTAATGTGCATTCATGTTATCACTTGAATAATAATGTTAATTATCAATAAACAAGATGAATAATGACACTATGAAATCTAAAATCATCAAGTAATTCAGTTATGTCAAACAACTTTTTAAAGTAATCATCAAACCCACAGAGAACCTATATTAAAGTACTTCTCTGGACTATTATGCACTGAAAATGGAAGAATCAGATCAGTCTGAGAACATTTGCTTCAGAAATGCATCATACATTACTATATTACATGATTTGAACTGATTTGTAAAGGAAAAACACTGATCCTTGAAACAGAATTGATACATGCATGTGTTGAACTTCAGCATTATTTCTTCAATTCTTTCCCGACCATTGTCTGTTTTCTAGCCGTCTTTATTAATTTGGAGTGTGGCTGAATTTGGTTGGCTAAAACAAGCAATAAGAAAGGGTGTCATTTTCACAATTAAAAGTATAAAGATGTACAAGAAATTGGGCTTCTCCTGCAAAAATGTAGCAGTGTTCACTGTCTTTTTTGTAATTTATTGATAAGATGTTGAATAAAATAGATATAACTAAAAAGTAACCACATTACCAATGTTTCATATGTATTCATTCTTGTGGTGTGATCCACATGTTCACAGCTGGACGACTACTGATACCTGGGAGATTTTGACGGGAGGGTAGCTGTTGATGAACTGACAGCGGAGGTCGACCTTTGAGCCGACGTATCCCCACTTCCCATCATCCATTTCCACCGTCTGGCCATTTATTCCTGGAGGAGACACACAAGCCGTAAAGACATGAAAACACTCTCACCTAGACGGGGCACACACACGTTGGCAGCATCAGACTGGCATGCTCTAAGCTGTTCACAGTCAGCACAGCATGTCAAGCTTCTAAAGTGAGCTGAGCTGTCAAAGGTGATACACTTTAGCAGCTTGAGAGGTGAGCTGAGGTCAAAGGTGGTGGATTAGAGTGAGTTATAAATAAGCATGATTTGTTTGGTTACTGTTCCCACTGACTTACTGATCCCCTTTAACAAATCCACCACTGAGACACGCCCACTTCCTGACCGTACGTGAGTCACGTGTGTTTACTTGCGTTTGTCAAGACTTAAGCTTCAGCAAATATCGTATTTAATGTGGAGACTTAATGAAGATTAAAGTGATTAGTTATTTTTCTGTTAGTTGTGTCATTATGGTTTAGTTATTGGTTAGTATTCACGATGCAGGACAGAGGACAAAACAAAGCAGCTCAGGACAATGGCTGATCTTAGTCTCGCAAAGTACAGGCACACACACACACACACACACACAGAGAGAGAGAGAGATCTTTCATTCTCAGCCAGTTCATTGTAGCTCAGTCACTAACAGTCAGTCATCTCTGATTAAAACTTTGATTTTTCATCTTCTCCCTTTTATCATACTAAAAGCTAAATACCATAAGATAAGTGTTGATGAGAGAGAAACACTTCCAGACGCTTTATAATTTACTAGTTATAATATCAATAAATTTACCAGAATGTTCTTTAGGATACAGTCCATTCTCACCATATGTATTTGAAAGGTATTGAGTTTGAGTTTTAAGTTTTTGAGTCTATCCCCCTTTAACACTGTCCACCGTGTCTAATGTTTGTCTATCTGAGACAAAATTCCCTGTTGGGACAATAAAGTTGATTTGATTTGATTGACTTACACATTTACTATCTACACAGACAAAAATGTCATATTTTTATCATAATTTTCCTTTGAAACTTATGATAAATACTGACTCATGATGCCAAAATAAAAGTTTTGAAACTTTGGCTTCCCCCTTGAATAAACAAATAAAATGATCCCAAAGAGCATCCTGGCTGTCCCATTAATGTGGGAAACACAGCAAAAGCAGTTATTAGGTGTCTTGTTAGAGTCTCATAACAGAAAATGAAAGACAGATTTGCAAAACAAAAAAAGTAGTATGTATCTGAAATGTTATGAACTATCTGTGACAGTAATTTTTTACAAAAATTACATTTGATAAGGCATTATTTTATCCTCAACAAACTTTACTTGAGCTGTTAAACTTCCCTAGACATTTTATGGCACAAGCCAGACAGCTGGAAATTTTATTATATGTTATGTTGCTAAATTAGATGGTACAAATGTAACTCATACCCAGGGGTGATTTCCACGCTTCAAATATGAGGTGCCATATTCATCATGCAGTCCAATATTTCCATATTAATAATGGAGGGGTATTGATCAGTCCATCAGTGTCCTAGTCTGGTCTCCATCACAGAGACAGTCGGTCAGAAAACACCCGAGGCTGACAGGGCAGACATCGCATCTGTTCACCTCTCTGACAAGGTTGTTTACCATGAAATAGTGATTTTACCTTTAAACAGTAGCTGTGTGGGAGCTTCCTGCAGAAATGTCAAACATGATATTCCCTGCAATGACTGAACAATAGTGTGTTGTTGTGCCCTTTAAAGAGGTCAGACAAAGCTGCTATTGTTATAATACCTATATATCAGGCTTTAGTCTAACTCTAACCAACCAACTCAATGTGCGGTGTGGCCCAGGGCTCAATTCTTGAACTACACTGTATTCTCATTTAACCTCGAACAACCCAAACCTGTCATGAAAAAGCAGCATTATATCACAGCGTAACCACGGCTACACCTGGATCACCTGGAGGGTGGATTCTCCATCTTTTAAATGAACCAAGACATGGAGTCTTTTGATTCTCTCATTAGTCAACAAAGAACAATATCTTCAAATACTTAAAGTTGGACAGTGAAGCAACAGACCAGCATCAGTCTAAATGTATGTAGTGTCGAGTATTTGTGTTACAGGAAGCAAGGGTTTGTTTGGTATCAAATCTGTGGATCCCAACCTGCTGGGAAATGCAGATCGGATCTTGGAGTCTAATGTTAAAAATGGCATCATATTTCGGAAAGGCAGAGGAAATTCTGTCAAAAGTGAGCCAAATAAAGGTATCCACAGAATAGGCCTGTGGACAAATGCAGAGCCAGTCAGCTGAAATACAGGGAAGAATTAAGGTCTTTGCAAATTCTCAAATGCCTGCAAAATCTGAGCCAGCAGACGGATTCATACAATTCAGGAGAGACCTGGAGCTAAATAACAAACAATAACCCCCTCATAGGATTGTAGATGCCACCTAAAATCTGCACAAAACATGATTGTGTATATGACTTGATAAAATTAACAGCTTGAGCTTTGATTTACATGGCACATGATGCACAGATTCACGGAAATGAGGCAGGTCAAATTATCTCATTTTTATGCATTTGGTATCTCTGTGCAGGTTCTGTGTAACATATGCACACAAATAGTTAACAATACAGATAGACTTCTGCAGAGCTATCAGCATCTATCATGAAAAATACGACCAACATCATCGCATAATGATGAGTACAGCCTGGGCCATATGTGTTTTATTACGGTAATATGTTTAATTGTGTTGTATTACATTATAACCCAGAGTGTGTGTTTGTGTGGGTGACTGGGAGGGAGGAAGGCCAGCAGTGGGAGTAGATTACAGCATTTAGGATATTACAGTGCATCTGCATCACAGAGTTTATGGCCTGTTTGCTGCAGCACATATGGACAGTTTACAAATGCAAAATGCTTCATCTGAAATATCAAGTACTAGTTTGTTTGTATTATTAAGCCTCCATTACCTATATGAAGATGACCTTTAGTCCTTCAAGTATTAATGTGATTCATGCTAAACTAAGAGAATAATTTCTCATTTGTGGATGTTTCTCTGATAATTTGAGGCTCAGTTTCATGGGAGGAATAATCTGGAATATCCTTCAGAAACATCCAAAATATCTAATATTCATATGCAACAAATGATTTATTAAATGCATTGTCAAATTACATGTCAAACACTGAACGCCTTGACCAAAATTTGATACAATACGCAGAGGACTGACGGCTGTAACGATAAATATGAAGATACAGCCAACAGCCATTATCTTAATTAAGACTGGAGACAGGGAAAGATCTTGTCTGGCTCTGTCTAACATCAACTAAATATGTCTACAAGTTCCTCATGAATCAAAAAATTTGCTTAAGTGTTTAAAAACAAGACAAGATGTCACATTAAGTTAAAGATGCTGCAGGCAGTTCTGGAGAAAGATAGCTGATTATCAGGCTCACAAGTTGTCAAATACAGGTGTTGTAAGTCCAGGTTGGTATTTGACGACCTGGGAATGTGACAAAAAGTTATTTCTCATAAAGTTGTTTAGTGTTGAATTTTATAGGTGCCGGTAGACAGAGCTTGTTCCCTTTGGACCAAGCTAAGCTAAGCCAACAAGATGTTTAAGGTAGTGGCATAATAACCATTACAGATACAACATTGTTATTAATTTTCTCATTTAACGCTTGGAAATAAAACTAATAGGATATTTCCCAAGGTGTCAAACAGTTTCTTTACAATAGGCTTTCAAGGAGGATGTCTCTGTTGCAGATATTGCCCCTCTGCAACCTGCAGCCCTCCACCACAACACACCAAAATACGCTCAGTAAACACAGGCAGGCCTCATTAAGTCAGTTTGTAATTTTGGGAGATGAAATACCTTTCACTTTGGTCAAACACTACTCCCCTTCAAAGGCTCATACACATCCCACAGAGAGTCCCCCCCCCTGCTGAGCTTTGTAGCTGAGCTGATTAGGGGCTTTAGGTGAGGGCTGAGCAGAAAGAGAAGCCTATACCTCTCTGACACACACACACACACACACACACACACACACACACAATCACTATACACACACACACATACATTTACAGTATATCTCATTTGTGTGATATCTCCTCTTTTACAGCTGGGTCCATTTGCATTCTTCCTTTGTTTAGACTATAGGAAATGATGTCAACAGTCATCCCGATAATGAGCCAAAAAAAGCAAACAAGGGACGACCATGGGAACCCAAGACAAACAATGACCACATTGTTTCACACTTGAATGTGCAGCATGTGAGAACAGCAAGAGCATTGCAGTATGCTGCTGGGCTTTTTGTTTACATCCTGAATGGACATCCTTCTTCTTTCGTCATCAAACTTAATAATTACATGGGCATCTATTTTTAAGCTTTTCTTTAGAGAGTGGCAGGTGCAGGTGCAGATTATTATGATAAAGACAGGAAAGAAAAGATTTAATTGCTTAATTGTTTTTAGCCCAGTGTTTGAAGATCAAATAGTATTTGAATGATACAAATTTAACCAACAGCTCTAAAAGCATGTAGCCCATGACTTTTTAAAATCAACTGTATAATCCACTACTATTAGCATGGGTAGCTATATATACTATTTTCTTTTTAAATTCAGTCACAGACAAACAATACCGGACAAATGCCACAATTTCAGAAACAGATCCATGACAAATAATGAATGAATTTAATCCCAGAATCAAAGGGCACTACTCAGTATTTTAGTAATACTGTAAAGCATTTAGAAATTATCAACAAACTGGAAGAGAAAACAGTGATTATGTGTCTTGTGTTTTAGATACAGGCCTAGGCCTACTCTATCTACTCACGTTAGCATTTAGCTGCTACACTGGCTAGATAGCAATAGCAAAAACATAGATATAGCACCTTTAAAACAGCTGAAGAGAGATGTAAAACTACACCCTAACCAAAGAGTTTACGGCCTTGCTAACCCTGTGAACATGTAGAAGAATATTTACTAATTTAACTAAGTTTTGTTTTAAGTATTTTGTATTTGTACTTGTATTTTATCCAAAGTGGAAACTGAAGTTTCAACCTAGGAATCAAGGGGACAACTAAAGTTATTACAGGTCTTTAAGAGGAGGAAATAAATGTGCATGGTTATTTTTCAAAAGTTTTTCAAAAGTATGGCTCTATATACAGATTAATATTATCATCCAAATAGATAAAAAATCAATCTAAATCAATAACTTCATGGGAATAAGACATTAAAATTCATAAATAATCCGAAACAACATAAATCTGTGGACACTTAGTAGAATTAAGTTATAGATTCTGAACTGATCTGAAAAAGCTGTCCAAGTAAAAAAAAAAAAGAGTTCAGTTTTTGTGTAAGATAATGTAAGATGCTTTTAAAATGGACATAATAAACTAAAAACAGTTTATTTATGCAGCCAGTAGGCATTTTGGCCAAAGTTAACAAAACCGGAGGAGAAAACGCAGAGAAGATCTAATCGCTATCTGTTCTGCCACATTGGCACAAATTCAGTGTTTCAGGTATTTACAAGCATGTGTCTGAGATTAAAAATATGAGGATGACATCACTGTCTGCAGCGGCGCAGTCTGTCACATGAAACTGCAGCATTTCAGGCCCGAACAAACCACCTCAGCTTCCAGACGGCCACAGATAGCCAACTGAAAAACTGACCTCATGCTACATACGAGAAAATGAAAAACACAGAGAGAGAAAGAGGAGAGGGCAGATTAACTTTTTAATCTTTAGGCCATCAAATCTGTGATTGATCTGGGATTACACTCTGTGTTTGTGTCTTTGGCCTTGTGACTTACAATATAGGAAAACCTTCGGTCGAATGAAGACCAACTGACACACACACAAACAGACATGATGTTGGATTTAAAGCCGTGATCGTGTTGTTTATCACCACAAAAGTCTTGACAACAGAGCCCAACAACAAAGACATTGCCAACAATGTAAACTGACTTCTGGACATCCACTTTACCAAATTATGTAAACTCCTGTCCATTTTGGCCTGATTGAAATGGAGGAAACACTTTTTCACCTCTCACCCCACCCAACCCCCACCCCCTAAATCGATTATAATCCCTCATTGTTTTTGACTGGTATCTGTGCGCGCGCACACACACACACATACATACACATGCATGTACATGTGTGCGTGTTTGTGTGGGTGTGTAATCTCTGTGGCACTGCAGGAACGCGGAGTGTGCGCTTGGCCGGTGTTCAGGGGGCAGCTCACAGGATTACGATGACTGTTGCTGCTGCATCTGTGTTTTGGGACATGACAGGAGAATATAACCCCAAGAGGGAGACGCGATGGTGGGAGGAGATATATGCACAGAGGAAGATCGACTCAGTGAAAGAGAATGAAGGGGGAAAAAATGGGGCTTGAAGTGGTTAGAGAGAGGTGCACAGAAGAGAAAGCGGAAAAGGCCAAGGACAGAAGGGCTGTGTGTTTGTGCTGGATTATTTCTGTGGGGTAGCGTCTGTGTGTTCCAGCTGTGGACATGGATTATGCTAAAATTCATGGGGATGTCTCTCTGTCTGTCTGTCTGTCTGTCTGTCTGTCTGTCTGTCTGTCTGTCTGTCTGTCAGCTTTAGTCAGCCTTTTCTTTGTCTTTCTGCAGAGGAAGATTGCAAACTTTTTTTTACTGTGAGTGGGGAAAACATATCAGCGCCTATCTGTCAACTCTGTGGCACCTACAGGAGATGACAGACCTGCTGAGCTGCTCTGAGTCTGCACCAGTCAGGAGAAGTCAGCCACACTGCAGCAACAGTCAGCAGGGTTGGACTTGGCAGTGATCATGTTGTTACACCCTTGCTGCTCCCTGTCCAGCTTTAATCCACTGCTCTGTCCTTCAGCATGACAATCCTACACACATGGTACGGCCTCACACTCCCTAATAACACATACACAAGCAAATTACTGCTCAACTGGTGCGGGGTGGGGAGGGGGGTTATCACCGACTGAGTGAAAAAACCAATCACAGCAGATGTCACAGCGGCTCAACACATGCGTATGCCTCCACAATTGCTTTTGTCATGACGTATTATCTATATCACCACCGCCCCCCTTCTATTACACAGCCCCAACTCTGATGCCAGCTTTACGTTTGGCCCCAGCTTAGTTTGATTACACAGCTGCACCTGTTACAGTGAGGCAATAGTTTGGCCATTCATACACACACACACACACACACACACTGTAAGATGTAGAGATGCCATCTGCAGGAGTGGTAACATCACAGTGTGATTACAGCAATGCACCCGCTGACACCAGGCACGTTCAGATGGACAGAGTCGAGTCTGGGAATGTAAACAAGTAGCCAACTGAAATGGTCTGAACTGACTTCTTCTGCACTGATCAGGAGTAAAGACATCTAGTTTCAAAGAGTTTGATGCTCCCAAACTGCAGCAAACATTAGTGAATGGAAGCAGAAAATCAATTAACCCATTTCCTGAAGTATTTGGGGGCATGACCTTAAAAATTACGGGAAAAAAAAAGATCAAGAGACAGTAAAGGTTGTAACAAATCCACTCAGTAAAAGTTAATAAATTATTTACTACTGTTTAAAACATTAGTTATAAGACACAAAAAGGAGCTCTTCAGTTTCCAGCTTGTATTATAATGATTAATGATGATTTTTAACAATCTGGTAACTCATATCTTCTTTTCATTTGTTACTGGTTTACAACACACACATATTGACTAAACAGTGAGATATAATATATAGTCTACCATTAACTTATCAGAAAGTTGTGATCAGTTTTTCTGTTGTTTACTTTGATTAAGACCGTGATAAGGAAGGTATGGATATAGTAATTAAGTAAACTGACTAATTAGAGTTAAAATAAATCCTCATAGGTTATTTAACATTAGTAGACCAAGGACACTAATACGTGATTATAAAATCAATAGGCTGAAAGCTGAAAGAAAACTTAAGGACTGAAAGAAAAAGAGCATGTTAGGAGGAGCAACTCCTAACAACCCATGATAGGGATGATTGTGAACAATAACACTATTGTGCTGTGGTTCCTACTTTAAATGTACTTAGGTGGGTGTAACCTTCACTGTCTACTCCATGTATAGGTTACAATAAATACAATCTCATTTAACTTCCATCCTGTATATATCAGTGTCTCCTCGTTAGACTAGAGGACACTGGGAAATCAGAGCCTGTCACCTGGACTGATGACATTATTACTTAACAGGTGCTAAGAGCAGCAGAGCAGCCTACCTGGAACAACACAGGTTGTTATCAGGAATATCCAAAATCCAGTCTTTTCCATGTCCATACCACCGTGGCCAGTGTCTCGCTGTGGTTAGATTCCCAGTGTGCACTCGGTTTCTGCCTCCTGCTCCCCCCCCCTCCCCCCCCAGACTGAACACAGCGGCGGGTTCAGCTTCAGGACCGTCTGTGCAAGGAGGTCCCGTCAGGTGTCCATGTCC